>CADDXX010000071.1:1636155-1671828 GCA_902810485.1 Alauda arvensis | reverse complement strand
GTTCTCTTTTTAAATATTTTCATCATGCTGGACATAATTATCAGGCCAACCAAAGCAAACTCTTTGTGTAAATGCATCCTGAAGCATAAGTGCATATGCTCTGTCTCATTTTTTCTCTGCTTTTTATTGAAAATATTAAAGAGAAGAACAAACTACAGGATATTGAAGAGTGAATGAAGGACCCAGTATTTGGGATTTGTCTYCCCTTTTGTCTCTGTATTTATATATTATTTTGTGAACTACTCAGCCCTTACACTTGAGAGTGACTGGCTTTCTCCTGTCTGCCCATCGCATATTGCATTTGCTCTCAGTTCAGCACAGTCATTCTTCTTGGGACAGTGGAGCACCCACGGGGATCAACCCGAGGTCTTGGCAGGCAGCAGCACTTCTGGTGTCAATRCCTGGTAGTTCCTGCCTCAGCTCTTCCTGGGTAACCTTCCTGGGAGAGCACAGGCTGTGAAAGCCTGTCACCTTCCCCCACCAGGTGGCAATGCGACAGCAAGAGGCCTTCTTCATCTGCTAGGCGGGGAACAAACAGAACTTTCCTTGCTGCAAGTCATTTCCRTGTGGAAATTCACTCTGTTGCAATTAATTTCTGAGCCATTTCCATCTCTTGGAAGATAGATGTGCTTGGRAGGGTGTTTTTGCCTACTTTTTTCCCTACCATCTCCTTTATTTCCTTTTATTCAGTCTTGAATTTTTTTCTACATTACCTGTTCATGTTTACAACTAGAACRTTCTTTCCTATATTAAAGCAGGCTTTTCTTCTCCCCTTTGCATTGCAATCATCCATAACAAAGTATAATACTGATACTTGTCATGTACGTAAGGCTTAACATCTTCCAAGCACCATGAAAGGTGTCCTCACTTCTGTGAGGTAGGYAAGCAGAGTTAGGGATGCTTTACTGAGAAGGCAAGTGAAGCAGCTGAGCAAGTAATGCCATTCAGGACAGACCAAATTTTAGCAGCAATCATGACTCAGGGGTTCTTTCCAATCCTATGTGTTGACCATTAGACAACTCTGCTGCTATCTTTACAGCTGTTTCTTTTTGTTCCCTCTCAAATGCTCAAACCYAGGTTTTGTCTTCTTGCAAGTGCATTTCTTATTTCAATTCATCTCAGAATATGATAGGATTTCCTCCCCTACTTGTATTTCAAAGCAGAATTCTTTTGCTGCTCAACTRAAGCAAGGTTTTTCTTACTGGTACCTCTTTTTGTAGTTCAAAGCAGTTTTTTTTTTAACTTCTTGTAGTTCAAAGCAGTGGTCTTTCTCTTGTAGTCTAGGGTTCTTTTTAGCTGAACCCTAGATAATTTGCTCATCTCAGTGAATTAGATATGCTATACATAAGTATTCCAGACATTAACTCTTTCCTTCAATACCAAGAAAAATCACTGAATTCAGCTTCAAAACCTTACTGCTTCCCATCATCTCCTTTGCCTGTCCATTTCTCTCATGATCCCTGGTATTTTCAGTTTCATATTTGAGACAAATGATGTATTCAGTGCAGATGCAGACGTGCACAGTGCTCAGACCACACTCCCAAATTGAACYTCCATATTTGACTGGGGGGAAGAATTGTTTTAAAACACTGAATGAATAGAAATATTTCACACAACTATCTATAYTTCTGAAAAGCTATTCATGGCTTTTTTCCTGCTTTCTGAAGTGCAGAGGAGTTACTTGTTGTTTCTTTCCCTCTGTCCTGACACTCCAGAACACCAGGCTAATGGCTACAGCCCAAGTGTACAAGCATTGTGGTGAATTCAGTTACCCAGCACACAGGACACTGCCTAATCAATATTGTACTTTGACAAGTAGGCTTTTTCCTCTCACTTTTCTATGTTGTCAGCRTTTTTCTGTACATAACATGTATGTTAAAAATATCTTCTAATCCAGACAAACAKTATTTTTTAAATAACATTTCATGAAACATCTCTCACTGGACATTTTGAGACAGCATAACATTATCAAGTGCAATTTGGAGGCATCAGTTCATTTCATGGATCAGTTTGTAACCCTTACTTATCCTGCATTTCAAAAGTCTCTCTGTGGCATGTCGCTGGAAAAGATCTGTGCTGACAGAGTTCCATAATACATTATAATGCCGTACTGCAAAGGAAACAGAAATAACTGGGAAATGTATTTTTAAAATGATACGGCTCTTTGGAGAGAGGAATGAAACTAGAAAGACTGCACAATGGGGTCTCTTGAAGAGATTTTCAGCTCTGGGCTACCTCCTTGTGTGCTTGTTTCATGTAACGATTGCAGAAACTTCTTATCTCAGTGAGTCAACTTATCAAATGCTGTAAATGTGGTGTGGCTCCTTCTAGCACAAATCTATGCTGTCCTCATACAGACCATGGTCTTTGATAAATAATACATGAAGCAGTATCATTTTAAGCACGGAAGATTAAAAATCTAGAATTCTTTAAAGTGATTTACAGTTCTGGCAGTTGAAAACTTTTATTACCTCACTGCATGTGCTGTAATCTGAAAGAGCAAAGGCTCATCTGGTCCCAAATGCCACCACACCATTAGAAACAAGAGGCCTTAGGATTCCCCATGGTGTGACTGGGGCTTTAACTTCTACATAATTGTCCACTGCATGTCCAYTTCTGTGCTGAAATTCTGGTCTCAACAAAGTTAATCTCTTCACCTAGTACTCCCTCTGCTCCTTTCTGAAGAAATGAAAGTGTATTTCCTGTGAATTGCTAGAACTGTGTTAGCTTTCCTCTCTCTCTGGAGGAACGCATTATAGTCATGGGAATGCAGCTGATAATGGCTGTAGAAATAACACTTCAGCTCAAAGTTTCTTTAAGCAGTACTTTGTCTGTCACCTGAGTATTCTCAGGATGGAAAACTGTTATTCTACCTGCACTGAAAAATGTGTGTGTTTTTGAAAGCATTTCTCTCTCACCCACAAATATGCACACACAATAACTGCCTCTGCTGAGCTAAAAGCACTCACACTTAGTGTACTCCAGTAAAAGTCCTCTCTACAAGTTTCTCCTATTTCTTCTTAATCAGTAAAGGTTTTTTTKATTTTATTTTCTAGACAGAATATCTCAGAAATTTTATATACAGGAATACAAAGTCTGTCTTTTTAGTCTTATCTATGATAAAGAGGGAAGATCAGGTTCCCAGAGAGATAGAAAAATGAAATCAGAATTGGACCATCAAGTAGCACCAGTGACTCAGTAGTTTCATTCCCCAGCCTTAGTATGTTCATTCGGTGGGAAGCTAAGACATGGTGTAAAATAATTTTGCATCAAATTCTCTTTGAGTCAATGCATTCCTAACTCCTAAAAGTGCAGCTGAGTTCATAGCACCTGCCCAAGGGAAAGCCACCACTGCACACACAGTTGTGCATGGCAGCTTAACAGCCTACATCAGCTGCTGTGATCTTCACCCCTCCYRTAAGTTATCAGGCTCTTTTACAGGTAGAAGAGACMTGGATAGGTCTAAGATCACCACTAAGGAATCWAATTTRTTCCTCTGCACCTCATTTCATAGTYATATTCTACAAAAAAATGAGCCATATTCAGAATCTGTGTTTTACCCAACATAGGTGTGTCTCAACGAATACAATCCACAAAACAAGATAAATAGAATGTAACACAGGCCTAGCACCACACTAGGAGCAGAATTAGRTCTTGTGGGCTTACAGGGAGTTTTATTTGTTGTAACATACTTGCCAATGGGACTGAAATTTCCCACTGATGCTCATGGTTGTGTCCTTTGAGTGATGTATGTTAAAGACTGAGGACATCCACACAGACAGTGTCCAACGTTAACAGTCCCTAAGGACGTCCACACTTACAGTGTCCAAAATTCACAGCTTACAGGGAAAGAAGTGGGGCCTTGTTTTCCAACAGCTCTCTGCTAGGAGTTCTGAGCATTGGGGTTAACCACAGTTCTCACAATGATATCCCCCTGGTCACTGTGGAAACCTTTTTTCCAGCTACAGTGCCTCAGCAGTTGGGAGACAGTGGGAGCTGCTGGGGAACTGGCAGTAGCTGGATTCCAGGCAGGGTAGGGTGGACACTKTGCTTACCCTACTGCCAGGAAACAGTTCTGTTCTCCTCCCTGACTACTCTGGATAGCTCTCAAAGAAACACTTGCAAAAGTATGTCTGAATGACTCATTTRCAAGGAGTAATTTATCAAATTAATTTAGTCTCATTTCCTGTTTGTGGGACTGTCCACATGCAAGTCACRATTTCCTGAAATTTATTCATTGTCCAAAGTTAATTCTGTTTAAGTATGTGGACTGAATATGAACTGTTTTCTGTATTTGATCTCCCTGGCTCCAGAATGATTGGCAAATAATTGTAGGAGGTCAAATCTATCACATGGCCTCACTTCTGTTTCTTAAGTGTGTGAAAGCAGTGTTGGATGTGAAAGCTGCATAAAGAAAATTCAGTAGGTGKCTTGCATCTTAGTGCAGACATGAGAACAGAAGGGCTGCAGCCCTCACATCCTCTGTAAGTGACCACAGGCTGGCATGCACAGGATCAGTGTGAATTTCAGTAAATGGCATCACTAGGAAAGATTGCTGCCTTGTGCTCATTTCAGTGACTGACATGCCTAGCAGATCTTTCATCAGCATAGAGCAAGGCTGAGCCATTTAGTTCAACTTGTTCATCTCCTTGCTGAGACTTATAAATTTTTTTGTCACAGTAARCTATGGAGCATCTTTTTAAAATGCCATTATATAACTTTTTTTCTGTGACTGACTCATCTCCCCATTATGTCACTGTTATATTAGTAAATGCACAGAAGATGTTCCTGATTTAAACAAACAAGCAAGAGGGCAATCAGTCCCTACATACTCAGGCAAACAATCTAGAAACTGAATTATAGATAGGCCTAAAGTAAATGTATGAGTGTGTTCAAGCTGATTTGTTGACTCAGTTCTATAAACACCTCTTGGATTTTAATCCACACTTTACTGTTTTCTGGYTTTATGCATCATTCTATTTTTTTTTTGCAATTCGTCTTTTGTGTTAGATTTCTTCATGTATTTTGTCATTCAGAGGCTTATGAATACAGCATATTTCAAGATGTGGATGTGATATATATCTGTTCTTCTCGGGAAAAATAAATGAGCATAATAAAACCCACATAAAGAGTGAAGAATATGTAAACTCCAGTATGTAACAGCAGCATCTGAAATAACAAAAGCAACARCACTTGCTATTCAGATCTGAATCAACCCCACATTTCCCATCGTACTGATCTGATTTTAGGTGGGCACAATCTGTTCCTTTTGTTCTCCTGCACTTGCTTTGGTGTACGTTTCCACTGAGGGACTGGTCTGATGAGACTTCTTCCATCCTCACTACAATCAAGTTAGGCTTGCCAGTGAGAGTCTATCAAAGGATTTAAATGGCTCATTTAATCGCTTCCTTTACTTCGCAATCTTCCCAACCTTCAAAACATTAAAAAAACCCTAGAGTTTTTGTTTTCAGGGGAAAAATGGGACACACAGGCTTTTAAAAATGGTGAACAGCATCTCAGCTACTCTGCTCCTAAGATTATCAACCCTAAGACCAGGGGGGAAAAAAAGAACATAAATAGAAAAGAAAGCAGTTTCAGGGTGGTAGCTTAAAAAAAAAACAAAACCAGGTGGTTATTCCTGGAAAAAAAAAAAGTAAATTGTACTTTTACCAGGCACAACTGTGATAGGTATATGAATGAGAAAATCAGTTTGCATGAAGTGTTTACCTATTTTTCCTTTAGTTTGTATGGCAGCACTTTCTTGCCCAAATAAATAGTCCCTCAGATCTTTATTCTTCTTTCTATCTTTTTGTTCATCCTAACAAACCAACAAATGTTTAAACTAGCAAACAAATATTAGTAAATTGTTGCTGCTCCCCAGGACACAAGGTCTACACCACTGCACACAAAGTCAGAGCAAATSCAGCCTGAATAAAAAACACAAAGCAAGCCACTGGATCAGAATTTAGCCTCTTTCACCTTGCTTAGCACCAGCACAGCAGAACAATAATGTCTCTTATCTGTACAGCACGTCTAACTCTATTGGATTGGTGACTTACCCAATTGCTTTTGTATGCTCWGGATTTTCATGCATATAGATATTTTCTGTCCTGATCATAGTTTCTTCATTTAGTTCTACAAATCAATTTAGGCTATACATTGTTTTATCTAAAATGTTGTAGATACAGAGGCAGATACATTTTGTGTCACTAACTGATTAACCGAATTCCTAGATATAGCATTCACTAATTTATAACTGCAAATTGAAGCTTTCCTTCCTTCCTGCCTTCCTTCCTGCCTACCTTCCTGCCTGCCTCCCTGCCTGCCTCCCTGCCTGCCTTCCTCTGAAGTCAGTTTGGTAGCCAGACTTCATCAAACCCCTGAAACAACTGCCTTTGACAAGATTTCAGCTAATTCTTCAGGCTCCTGGACCTTTCCTTGGGAGAGTGGAACACAGTGCCTCTGGTTCATACTTAAACTCTCCTCTTCTTTTTTTTTTTTTTTTTTTTTTTAAATCCATGTCACTGTAGCACCCATCCTACATGTGTGACAAGCAGCTGAAACTAGGCTGTTGTTGGTTTCCAAATATATATCACTGTGTTAACACTTTCAAGTAAGCACTGATCTCCTAGTGAAGAGATGAATTCAGCTGATAACATTTTACGAGACCTGYTCCATTACATTCATTGCAGGATCCATTTTAGACACATATGCATTTAAGGTTAGCTGGTTCTTCTTTCTACCAAGGCAAGTTTGCCTCTTACACTTCACTTCCACTCCTTCTCAGGCATTTCAAGGAATAGGTCTTTTAGCACATTTCAAGGGAAACTTTGCCTTTCTTATGGGAAGTGATATTTAGTTTGAATTATCTGAATATTAAGTTTAAACTCTTATCCATCCAGCGCCACACTAAGAAACCTGCGTGCTCTCTTTTGTCAGTGTTTGGGATCAGAACTTCAAGGYTGTTTGGAAGTTCTTTAGGACACACCTCTCACTGGGCTAGGAAATGCCAGGTCCCCACTCGACTGTATAATGGCAATTGTCTCCTTCCAGTACGTCATAAGGAAAAGGCTAATATAGGARCAGACATGTAAATATTCACATTTGTTTTTCCTGAAGACTGTGAGCAGCTCAGCAGTGTCCTTCCAGACCACATGCAGCTATCTCAGTGTTTGATAYACTGATACACTTTGCATGGCACTGAGACAAAGCAGCAACACCCTTCCTGAAACCGATGGCCCTATCAGGCCTATTTAAAACCTACAAGAGAAGAGGACATCAGGAACAAAGGAAACACACAAGGTGCCAATGAAGACAGAATTCAGATGAAGATTTGTTAATTTTTTTGTCTAGTTTGAATTTCATTTTGTTATTTCCTCACAGTTCTACTCTCTGCTTTTTTTTCTTACTTCTCTCCTCAGTAGTGTTTGAAGCTCCTTCCAAGCCAGGGCATTTTCAGCCAATTTCAGTTCTTTTGACTACACTCATATCCAAATCAATTTGAATTATTGCTATTTTTTTTCTATTCAAGAAAGGTTATGCATGACCAGTCTGCAGTTTCTGGGACAAAAGTCAAGCCAGCTGCCCATGGGCTTCTCGTATTGCCTGCTGTTTGTATTTGAAATCTCACAGAAAAGGAAAATTATTTTTTGCAGAGTGCATCTGGGAACAATTGATGATAGAGTTCATGAGACCAACAGAAACTTGAGGTGTATTTAAGCAGGTTTTGGTGTTCCATAACAAATGCCTGACCCATGCCCTACTGAAGTAAACAGAAGAACGTTCCCACTGATTCCTGTGGTCTCTTTGGATCAGCCCCTCAGTTACTGAAGCCAAAGGACAYAGTGAGGCACTTCTGTAATTAGCAATGCCTGACCTCTTCACCAGTGACAGCCTCTGRGGCAGCACATGTACTCTCTGTTTCCTGACTTAGAGCAGCAGGATGGAAAACTCATTTGATGCAGGTACCCCGAAGTTATCTTAAAGCCTTACCGCAGGTCTGCTGGGCTTGTGGCTTTGGGGGCTCTGTATGTACCTAATGTGAYCAAGGATGCAAGATAAGCACATGAGATTTGCAGTGTTTTGTACCAATGAGCTGCAGAGTATGAAATGTCAAGGGCTAAAAGAGGATAATTCACCAAGGACAATAATCAAAGTGCTGAATTTATGCCCCAGGTTTGTGCCACAGAAACACTCACTTGGTGTGTTTCTTATTGTAACTCTTCTTTTTTTTTTCCTGCCATGTGAATTTCCTGGTCCTTAACCAGATTGGTGCTCAATCTAAAGCAGCCACCACGCAGGTGAGCAGCTTCTGGTGCACTGCACAGCATCTAGGATTGYTATCAAGTCTTCTTGTAAAATATCTTGTGTCCTACTCTCTTTCACTGTCTCCAGAGTGWATCTGTGTCATTTTGTGGAAAGTTACTGAATTTTTTTCCAGCTAATGCTAAAAAGAAAAATCTGTCCTACACAATTAGACCTTATTTTCTATAGCTTTTAAAAAATATACCATGTATTCCTACATAATATATGCAGTTTAGAAATAAAATTGATGGGTTTATAATAAAAAACTACAATAAGAAAATTAAGAGACACAGGCAAGTGCTAAAAGGTAGATCTTCAGCTGAGACTTGGAARAAAATTGAGAGATTATGAGTCAAAGAGCTATACAGAATCAGTTTCAGATGTCAGGAACTGCACAAAGAAAGCACATCAGTAACCACAAGTGGCGAGTTGTATAGAGACAGAAAGATAATTCATCTGTGAGTATGAAAAATAAAGATGATGACTGAGAAAGGAAATACCCAATAAAATATCCCAGGGCAAATTTTGTGTAGCACTCACATAACACTAAGTCCAAGTGAGAAATAAAAYAGGGGAGCTCAAAAGAGAGGCAAGGCTGTTTTGAGAAGGTGGGTAAATCYCCAGGAGCCTGAAGTTTGGGAATGCCATGGAAGAGAGAACTGAACTAACCAAGGTATCAATAACATGGCAGAGGAATCCAGCAGACATAAAATCAAGTGCAGGCAGGCTGGGGCAGTGCTCCATAATTGCAGTGTCAATAGGGTGCACGCTGTTTTCCACAGGAAGAGATTGCTTTGGAGCACCTATCTCTTTACAGATATCTTTGTAGCATCRCTCTGTTATCACAGTACTTCACAAGTTTAAAGATGGGTATTTGTCCCTAAATGTTGTATCCCAAAGGTACAGATGTAGGAACAGAGGCACAGAATCAGATCCTTGCATTGCTCATGTGCTTACTTGCAGCATGATGGAAGGAGCAATGCTTGTGCATTGATTGAAATTGCTGCTTCTCTTCAGATTCGCCATTCAAACAGGTGAGCTGTCTCTCTCAGTCCACAGTGCTGTGAATGACCAAAATGTCCAAAATAAAATGAGCATTTTTGGTTTAGTATTACCCCTGGGCCTGATCAGAAGGGTTGAAAATGCTGAGCTTTTTCTATCAGCAGTAAGGGCACTTAAGAAGTGAGAGCTCCTCTTTCCCTCAAATAGGCAAGAAACCATGGTGCTACGTTTGAAATTATCCCTGGCTGTCCCTTTTCAATTAAAGCTGGTCATAGCTGACCTACTCTTTATTAAATGTTAATCCGAAGCTGCTTCTCAGACACCCGCGACTCAGGGTCTGCACTTGAATCCCAACCAGCTCCACACTCACTATCAGGCAATGATGCAGAAAAAATGCTGTTTACCTCCATGCTAAAGTCTGCTCCTCTAATTATCACCCTGTTAYGTGAAGGTTCACAATTAAAAGAAAAGGGAGTTTTTAAAAGGGYTGCTTGGTGTTTCCAGCCACTGTTTTTACCAATAATATCAAGTATAAACTCTATCCAGTGATTTTCTGTGAAAACATTTTTTTTCTTCAGGAAGCAGTCCAGTCAGGGAAGAATTAGCATTGAAATATATGAATATTTTATGTCTAAAGTGTGATAGGCACATATTTATTCACACAGAGTTTCTCACAGCTCAGCATTTATGTTGTTTGCTCTGCATTTGACATCATCTGAATAATATTAAGTTCACAGGCATATTATACTTGACAAAACTAATTCTTTTCTACTCAATTGTGCCACAAAATTTTCAGGCCAATATTCTTTAGTTATTTCAGCATAGCAGATTAAAAAAATTAAACAGCATATCAGTCATTTCTACTTTTAATTCCGAGAACCTCATTTTGTCTTCCTACTGCCTTCATATTTATGTAAGAGCTTCTGTCCACTCAATGTGTTGATTAGGCATGCACAGTATTTTCTTCCCACAGTCCAAATCCAAACTGATTTTTTATACAAGTATTTCCTATCAAAGTAAACAGCAACCTTCATAAAAGTGTAATGAGACATGGTTCAGGGATGCAGACCAGGAATTTAACTTCTGCTGAGCTGTTTAAGGAACCAGAGTTCCTTCACTTCTTTCTTCTAGTTCCTGGTATAACAAATGCTTGTCCTACACATCCTTCTCCTATTCTTCCATTCTCATTCTCTTCTCAACATTACCCAAGAATAAACATCTGAAAAGAATTCTAGTCCTTGCGCCATTTGATATTTTTTCTCCTTTATTTCCCCACATCCCTGCCCTATTTCCTCATGACATTTTTCATGAGGCAATGCTATTTCAAACACAGATGTTCTCTCCCAAGTCAAGGACCATCAGGGTTYCCAAGCATCACTGCTGCTGAAAAGAGGGACAAGTGATGATCCCTTCAGGGCAGCTGCTACTCCCTACTCTTTTGAGTTGGTTTCTTTAGCTCTGAGGCTTCCCATAATGAACTAAGTGAAGAAGAGCTGGTGCCTCAACCTGATCTTTTCAGATTCTCTTCAAGCATGAGTTGTCCAAAAACTTTCTTGGGCCTTGATAATGACAGAATATAGTACACAATATTAATTATTTTGGGAGGGAATAACTGTACCTTGGTTAAATGGCAGAGCCAGTTAGGAAATAGAACAATTTGACTACTGTTTCCTTATCTAGTACACRTATTTATCCAAGCAATTTCACAGCAGATGATGGTCGCATTCTGACAATCCTCCTTCTTGTATTAATGTGAAAAAATAGGGCTCCTAGCTGGGCCTTGTCAGAAGTGCTTTTGTGTGCATTAATTTGATCAGAGGMTGGAGCAGAGCAGCCAAAGAAAACATCAGTGAGGAGACTTACTGTGATTTCCTCTAGTTCTTAAAGTTTTTGTGGAACTCTTAAAAGTCAGAAGAATATTTTAAAATGCCATGAAATCTGACATTTTTGTTTTCACACGTGTTGCTGGGAGAAGTTATTTTTCCCTTTTTCAGAACAACTATGACTCTCAGAGCTTTGACAGACTGACCAAGGAAGGCAAGTTTTCTTAAAGCAAAGCCACAGTCCCACATTCATGACTGTCAGCCCASATACTATGTAGGAGTCCAAATCCAGCTGCACTGCTCTCTATTTTTTAACCCCTCTATCGGTCATTCAAAATTCCTTTTTTCATGCATCTGTTTGATTTGTCACATTAATTGATTTAAGGACACTTAATTTTTTTAAAAAAAAGGTGTTAGTTTTGTATGCATATGTCAAATGCATACTTCCTGAGGTATAACTTTACAGTGTACCTGCTTCTGCTAAACTGTACACTGCTATAACCCTATTTTARCAGCAGCACTGAATAGTTATTTAGTTACATAAGCACCAGCTGAATGGTTGACATTATCATTTAGGCAGCAGTTATTACTTTCTAATTGAAAATACAAACAACACAGTAGATGAGTATGTAAGATTTCTACAGTAATTTTATGTGCTAGATTTACATGAAGGCAGTGGCCAAGCATCACCTGTGAAATAGCTACAATGCCCTGTAAACTGGGAATTGCAACTACGTGCACATGATGCTAGAGTCAGAGGGAATATTGATATAACTCACTACTTACTTGTATATGCATACATACATCTTGAAGAAAAAGATCAGGTCTCAAAAACTTGTTGTCAGGTTTATTTTTGTCTTTGTTTTTTTCCCTGTTTTTTGGTGGGGGAAGGACATATGAAATATAAGAATCCAAAATAGGTTCTTGCAAGATCCATRTTTGTTAGACTTTCTAAAAACTTGGATGCAGGATATTTTGGGACATATAAATAATAAAAGAAATTTAAGTGTATGGTTCTCCTCTTTGTTCGTGATGAAATGAAAAACACTGATACCCAGTCTGGTGTTTGCAGCACAGATCTATTCAATTTAGCTTACACAGATGCTTGTGTTGAGCTCYCCTAAACCTCCCTTGGCATGAAGCTTTGTCAGCGGAGCTTTAAGTCAAGTATTAGAAAAAGGTTCTTCACCCAGAGCATGGCTGGGTGCTGGAATGGGCTCCCAAGGGAAGTGGTCACAGCACCAAGACTGACAGAGTTCAAGAAATGTTTGGGCAATGCTCTCAGGCACATGGTGTGACTCTTGAGGTGTCCYGTGCCAGGCCAGGAGTTGGACTCAATGAGTCACGTGGGTCACTTCCAAYTCAACATATTCTGTAATTCTGTGATTCTAAACAAGTTTTACTCCAAGCAGTAATACCACTGTAATAACTAATAACACTGTCCTCAAGAGATGTGGAACACACTGTGGTATCACCTTTACACACCGTCCTCTTACTCACAAGACAGGAACCCATTTGTGCCCAACAGATCCACCTATTCATGTAGGCCTGGGTGCCTGCTTGCCTCCTAACACTGGTCCTGCAGGAACTAAGAGAAGGCAGGGATGGATAGAYGGATGTCAAATGTAACTACTGTTCATAATGCTCCTAAAGAATGGATCTGATTTTTAATCTCATGGCTCCAAGAATTCAACTGGAAACCGTAGTTTCCATAACCAATTTTTGAATCAGCTACCATAGCTCTATCTGATGTAAATGCTGGTTACTGGGATATCCATGAATCATTTAGAAGGAATGTAAGGTCYCTAGAAGTACATTAGTTAGGTAATTCTCTGCTCACTTTTTCCTCCTTCACAAATGCAATATATTAAAAGGATATAAGCCAATAAGCTTTCATGGAAAAAAAGAAGTATAGAAGAGGTATCTTGGATATAATTTTCAGGTAAATTTTTACCTTATTTTCTGTCTCAGCTCACACAGGCTATTTTTTAAATTCTAAAAGCGAACTTCTGAGAATAAAATTGTTCTCCTATCAGTCTTGCCACTGTTACCTTGTACACCTTTCTTCAGTTCCACAAATGATCATGTTTGTTTGAGGGGTGTTATCATTTTTAGAAGTACACAACACAATTCATCATGGTGGTGTTATCAGAYTTGAAATAAGAGCAGAAACACTCTGCAGGATGCTGCAGAGCTAAACAGTAGTGCTACAAAATGRAGGATTTCAATCAGACGGTTTCACTAGCAGAAGAAAACCATATTCTGATAGATGAACGTCAGACATTTATTTTCCCTTTTTCTTGCAGATCTTTGCAAAACCCAATAGCAGTTACTGTATTTATAAGTGATTTTTTTTAAAGCAGGTTTTCACAGTGTTTTTTAAAWTTTTTTCCTGTTGATCAAGACAGCCTGGAAGATTTGGAGACCTGCTTCTTGCTCAGAGAATGAACAAGCCTCAGGACTGCTCCTGTTATTCTCTTCTTGTTCAATGTGAAGGAAAACCATAAGTCATTCTCGTTTCTATAAATCATTATTTTTATAATGAGGTATTACCTCCTTTATCAACTACAGGATRCATGTATCTCATTCTCAGTTCACTTATGGCAGAATCATGCCTTGTAGTCTTATACCTTACCAGGGATGATCTCAACACAAACATGACCCCATGAAACTACTCCCTATAAATCTTTGCTGTAACTCTAGGAGTTATTCTGATATGCTTTTGAACCTGATCTTTATACTTCCCTTGCAACCTCCCTTTTTGTTACTTCATACAGATCATTTGCTATTAAAAGCACTTTCCAGTTATAAGGTTCTCAACTTAAAACATTTTGGATCCAAACAGCTCCCAGAGCATATTAACAACTGCCTTTATTGTACAAATGAACTACTCATAGCTACTTTCTCTTGGAGTAGAGCCATAATCAAAGGAAAATGCTTCCGCTGCTTAACATTGCACTGCTATCTTTAAGCAAACCTTCAAAACTGGTTGCCTACAGTCGGCACAACTCTGAGAAAGAGGTGAGGGTAAACATCCAGAAATAGCCCCACTAGGCAATGAGCTCATCAGTGAGTTTTCATGTCACAATTTCTGCATAGAGAAGCATTTTATAACAGTGCCTTCTGAGGACACRTTCATTCTCCTTTTACTCATCCATGCCTTGGTAGCAACCAATTCTCCCAAGAGACAATGAGGAGCAAGGAGCATGGCATGGCTGCACAGCTTATTTGCAATGCACAGCCCTGATTCCCATGAGGTTATTATATTAAGCTAGGCTGGATTCATGGATGCAAGCATATCCCTATGAATACCATCACCCTATATCAAGTCTGCAGAAGCTATTTCAGCAAGAAGATGGAGGTGATCACTGGGGAGAGAAATTTTAATTTTCTTTCATCCCAAGTTCAGTCCCTTAGCACCAAGTTTGAGGCTTCTGAATTTGACCCTAAATTATCTGTAGCAGTCAGCCCATGTTTGCGACTGGAGAACATCTAGGCAGAAATTCCCAGTGCAGAACTGCAGTCAGGTAGGTCTGGCTTTTTGGGAGTACTACAATGATGTGAGTTGCTGTCATRGCATTTCTTCCAATTCAGAGCATTTATGAACCAGATATAGAGACTGAAGTCCTCTGTTTTTATTCTTCACTGAAATAACCACAAAAACCTAAACCCTGACCACAGGGAGATGCAGATTCAGAAGCAAGAATTGCAATCTGCATCTCTAAGGATCAGATTAGATTTTCTCTGGAAGATTCAATTAGGCTTCTACTTGAGAAAAATACTGTAATGTAAGCTTTATTTCATGCAGGACTCCTTATTAAACAGGAGGCAAATCACCACATATTACTTTTAAGGAAGCTGCCTGCAACATCAGATAGTTTTTAGTGTGCTGAAGTTCAGGAGGTTTTAATTATATGTTCCCATTCTACTGCAAGAGTGGGAGTTTTTTTTTGCAGTAAATAGGAACAGGTTAGAGAAGACTTTTGGTTTGTTCAAATACATGATCTTATACCACTATTATTTAACAGTTTTTGGGAAGTAAAACTGAAGAAACTGCTACAGCCATAGGTCCAAATTTAACTGACGTGGTCCCTTGAGACTGCAGTACAGATTCAATRCAAAGATCTCAAAGCACTGCCTCAGCAAAACTGTTTTCCTTGCAAAACTTACAAGTAAGATCCTTCAAGGAGCAATGACTGGCCACRCTTCTGTACCAAAGGAAGGATGACAGCTTGCATGCACATAGAGAAGCTGGAAGCAAGTCTGTTCTTTAAGCAATTTCAGTAAGGGGGAAACCTCATTTTCCTGAAGATCACTACTGCAGTGGCTGAAAGTGAGCTGCAGTCTGACATGAAGTGTTGATGAACAAAGAACTAAAAGTTTAGAAGTGGAACATGTTACGCATAATTAAATATGGATCCTTCTAATCAATAGTGAGTGTATAATTACATTTCTCAAGGTTATTTAGGCAGGGGATTGTGAGGAGAGAGAGTGAACAGAGTCAAGTAGGTAAACCAGAGAATCAAAAATGTACTCTTCAGCTCTACTGAGGTTGTTTGCAGTCAGTCTTGTCATACTTGAACAGCTCGCACTGAAATTTTTGCCAGTAGTCTCATTAAGGAGACATGAAGCAAGGTCAAGGAGGCCTCCAAGAATAGACAAATCCACTCAATGCTGCAAAACTACTCCAGCAGTGTTGTCTGTGTCTATCTCATTCCAGGGTATCTCTGCATTTCTGCACTTTGAACAATAGTAAACAGATTGAATTCTTTCAAAMAGGGAACATTGCTTTGAACACGTTTGATAAACCCATCTTAAAATGGTTACATGAGAAACCTTYGACATTTAAGACTAAAATGCTGATTTCCCTGATGAGGATTCTGTTGCAAGCCTACATCTGAGCCACTAGACCTGATTACAACAAAAAATAATATTTAGAAATACTTTAAAGAAAATGACTTAGCAATKTGGTACTTTGAAGATGTCAGGTATATCACCAGTACCATCCTGCCCATTAGACAGAAATACCAGGCAATGAAATTTTTGCTAACTCCAAAGTTAAAAAATCAACACCTGAAAAACTCTCCTCCCACAAATTACATCTATTTAAAAGAAAATTAACTTGAAGCAGATTTGAAACTTTCAATTTCATCATATTTTGCCCAGCCATTTGGATCCTATTAATTTGAAAAGATCCTACATCCATCTGCTGCCTCTGAAGGGCAAGGGCTCAAAGGCTCTGAGCAGCACCCTGAGCATGCACAAACTTCCCATCCAGGCCTGGATTGATTTTAAGTGKTTTTTTTCCTTTTTTTCATGAAACCTAGATCATGTTTGTATTCATACAGATACTCCACTCATACTGATTAAACTTGACAGGGACCCCAAATGCACACARTGTATGTCATACATATGTACAATACCTATATTGAACTTATATAAGAGAATAAGAGAAAAATGCCATCAAATGCAAAGAACTTCAGATGAAGATTTCACTTCTATGCCTCCTCAATATGGCCTGAGTAAACTCTAARTTTTTCCCTTAAAAACAGAATCATTACTTGTGCACTTTGTGTAGCATTTTGGGATTTCCTGATGAGAAAGCTTTAATCTCTGTAGACACTGAAGGTTACTGCAGATTTCCATTAGATTTTTATCAAAAAAGATTTAAATCACCAGGATGCCAAATAGTAAATATTTTCTCCCACAAAAAAAAWTTTATTTACCTAACCCATAACAGTGTTTTCAGCACGATTGCTAAAGTAAATAAAAGCCACTTAGAAACCAGATTGCTTCAGTTACAATCTTGTTGACTTTTCTCTTTTGAAAATTTCCTATAAATTTCTGTAACTGTTTTGTTTTAGTACCACATCTTYATATTAGCACTAGAATTGTGTTTTTCCATCATAATTTTTTCCAAACTCTACTGTTCATGAATTCTGATAAGACCGGATGGGCAATAACTGCCCTATAAGCAGAAATGTACAGGCATAACTGTAGCCATAAATGCATTCCATTTGACAAAGCACAGACTTTGCTATAAACTGTTAAGGCTTTCTTTTACAYGCATATTCTCTCCCCACTGGACATGGCTTTACTGGGTGAAATACAAACACTCCAGTCCAAGACTGCTGGTGCTGGATGTTCCTCAGCTGGCAGCTGCTTATGTACTCACGCAAAAAATAATTGTAAGCAAAGAGAGCTGTGTGTATCTCAGTGTAAACAGCTTCTCGGCCCACATTCTTTTCAGCAGCTGTTTAGGAACAATAAACCAGAAGCTATGCTTCTGAGGTAGAGGAAAATACCTTATAAATATGAACAGGACATCTCTTTATTTAATTTCCCTTACTACACAGATACAGAGTTTGATTCAAAAGTGATTAATAAAATTTCCTAAATTAGATTCTGTCACTCTTAATCTAAGCATATTTAAGGKAGTGTAAATGGATATAAATTTGATATTACAGAGAAGAAAATTCGTTTTGTTTAAACAGACTGCCAGGACTCTGACCACTGGGTTAGATCTGAGTGCCCAAATCAAATCTGGGCTCATGGACTGTGAGCAAGACTTCTTCCAAGCCCATAAAGGACAGAAAGGACAAGAGCCAAAGGATTTCAGCCATTAGTTCTCCAAGAGACCTCAGTGCAGAATTTTGTAATTCTGTTTTTCAGCCAAGCTGGGATCACTCTTCAAAGCTCACAACTTGTTTTGCAGTGAGGTTTAATTTCTAGATGAACATTCCCCTTCATCCACCTACCAAGACCAGGTCTGCTTTTTGCTGTAAAATCTGGGCACTTTAATAACTATAAAGGTAAMCCCTTTTCTCACAGTTCTTACCTTATCTCTAAGCTATGTCTTGTCATGAATTCTCACAGGAGAAACACATCAGATCCTAGATGCTGGAAAAGAGAAGAGAGGGAAAAATTCTTACCAAGATTGTTCTAAAAAGCACTTGAAAGTTTTAAATGCTGCTGCACAGGCTATTCTCCTCCTGAACTGAGCCTTAAAAAACCTTTTCTTTATTTTTCAGAGTTTCAAATTAGACAACCAAGTGCGTTGCAATTGCTTCTGAGCTGCTTGTAAGTGCATAGTAATAGCAAGGCCAGTCTTCCAGTACTGCTTGGCTGATGAAAGTGAGCAWCACTCTCATTTGCCCTCTTTCAGGGGAAGTCTTAATGGGAAGCAGAGCTCGAAAGAAATTGGCACTTTGAGAAAAATGGCTATGTGGGGAAGAGCACTTTTGTTAATAGTAATTGGAAGACATAGTGCAACATCTTTTCCAATTTTCTGAAAGTCTGTGGACAAGCCAGAGCCCCATTTASCCCCATCTTATACCAGAATAATTCCCCTGACTGTATTGTAATGATCCCTACTTTACACCAGTGTTAGCAAGAACAAGGTTACACTCCTGAGCTGAAGTCTCTAGTTAAGGTACAAATATCTAAAATCCAGAGAGAGCAGATGTCTAATTCAATGCCCACATTATGCCTAGAGGTCAAGGTTCTGACAATGAGGACAAAAACTAAAAAGACAAAAGAAATGTTAGTTTGACTCAGTGTCTCACCRTAAAATACCAGAAGCATAATGATATAATGTTAACTTCAGCAAAGAATACAGAAGGTGACAAGGTTATTTCTTTTTATCAGCTGAGATATCTTCTGTGACAAAACTACTGYTCTGCAGTGCAGCCTACTTCATTCCCATACAAATGCAGAACAAAGAGAGCAAAACCAGAGCTTTTCTCTCCCATTTTCTTCCAGCATTACGCAGAGGGAGATTTCAGCCAAACTATGGGTTTTCKGGACACATTTCACACAGCAATTTCTTAAGTATGTTATTAGACAAAATTATTTGCAGGCACACAGTTGAACAGTAAAATGTCTTCATTCCTAAACTGTATCATCCTTCAAGTAGGGAAAGGTGAAATTTTGGCAGTTCAGCTATGCCTCTACATTCCTTGTCATTTGCCCATATTGATTCTGCAGTTCTGATGYGTTTTAAACTTATGAGCTAATAACTTAATATGGAAGAGAATTCTTTAACTTAGACRCAAGTCTAAGGGATGAGTGATGGTTACTTAATACCAGTCTTCAATTAGTTTTCAGAGATTTGTAGCCTTAGGAGYCTGAATCCTCAAGCCATCATTCTGTTGTTCATTCCTCCCTGTAACYGAGTTTGGGTGAGGAGCAGTTGTATTATTGCCATAAATTACATTTGCTTGTCCAAAGAGAAAATGAGAACTGAGGACCAGAGGTAGCCAGCTAGGAACCAGTTTAAGAGAACTGTGCCCCTGYAATGCTCTGTGCTCTTTGTTCTTGCTCTTGCCATTGCCATTCCCTCCTGCTGATTCAAYTGTTCTTGTGTCCACACCATTAGTGAGACACATGAAAGAAACCATTAAAAATAATAAAAAATAATAAAAAAGGAAAAGCTGTGATGGAGCAGCCGTTATGCTGGTGTAAGTGAAAGAACTGAAGCTCTTCCTGGAAGGGAAAAGGGAAGAASAAGTGCAAGAAACCAAGCCAGGCTGGGAGCACTAATGGAACAGCCAAGATGTATGTCTAAGCAGGCCTGTGATGGCAACAAGTTGGCTCTTCTTATTTCAGGAATATGTTTTTAAGTACCAATACTTCTTATATAACAGTATGAGACCTATCCATAGGTAATCTAGTCTATAACAACATAAAACATTCTAGTGATCAATCTCTGTAAAAAGGAATTGTGAACTATGAAGACCTAGACTTGAGTAATTATATGTGTAGCCAGGGTTTCTGACTAAACATGATTTACACCTCTCCTTTGTATTAGTACAAAGAGCACCACTAGAAAGAGRCAAAAAGATGAATTCACACATTATTTCTGTTCCAAATACCATATTTTAAAAATACATTATAGCACATTTATCAAGAAGTAAAGAATATGAGTTTGTACAAGTACAGAGCCTTCTTCAGCAGCTGTGAAGGTGTTATCCCTGCCAGAGAAATAAACATTTGAGTTTCTTTTACCTCACAGCTTCATAATAAACCAGGCTTGGAGATTTTTTCCTTACATAACGGTTCGGAAAAGTAGTGTATGGTAAAGCAACTTTTTACAAGATGTTTATTTTCACTCTTCAGACCTCTTCAACAGATGTTGCGATTTTCTTCATTCGTTTAACTAACAGAACTTATAAAGTCCATCAATAACAACRAAGCTTGCAAATAATTTCATTTTGGGCATGTGTTCTCAGGATGGGATGTTTTTCCTGTAAAGCTGATCTGCTAGAAGATATGCTTCTYCTACTGTCCAAAGCCAATTTCACTATAGCATTAAATATGCAGGCAAAACATTTCTCCCGTTTTAAGACTTGGCATTAAATTAGTTTATTTGGTTGGATATCTTCTCCATAATTAGTCTTCTGAACAATATTAAGTCAACTTATCTGCAGTATTTTGTATTCAGAAATGTTAATTCAGCCACTGAAACAATAATGTGGTTTTAGTGGAAAAAGTCACCGCTCTCTGATCACTGAGAAAAAGACATTGGAAATTACAAACGTCAATATCTGTTCATGAAGTCGTTAGGCAAYGTGTCAGGGATTGTGACATGGAGAAGATGAGAAATACACTTTATGTTGATTCCTGTGGTTTTTTCTCCTTTTGATTTGTGACATGCTACCTGTTCTCATTTCACATGGGAGTAGACAATCCAACCTTGMTAGCATGGCAAGAGAATCAGCCTATTTCTTACGTGAACTGCTGGGAATATTAGGTATGGAATGTACTTAGTAATTTTTGCTTATTCCTGTTTTACATTTTAGGGATTTTAGAGTTTTCTCATGATTCATGTTCTTAAAATGACTGAGGGAAGATAACAGAACTTTTTAACATTAAGATTCTTGTCCTTGGAAGTGTCACACAGTGATAAAAAAAAGAAATTATTATAAGAAAAACATACAGAGTTAAATACAAAGCATACCACAAATTTCTTGCAAGCTGTTAGTTTCTCATACTTGATGTTTTGTTAAATATTCTTGAAGGCAAATTCCAATTAAGTAATGACTGCTAATGTCCATAGGCTCTTAAAGATAAAAACGATAACAGGAGTGGCTTGAATATTTGACCTTATGCCARTAACTCCAGCTAATAAACAAATCTAATTGAAATGTATGGGAACTATGGATTCRATTAAGTTTTCTAAGGATTTCTTTGCATTCAACCAATTTCAGCTGGGAAGAGCTCAATAATCTGATGACATCAGCTGTACAAGGTGCTCTTAATAATAAATAAATGCTATGGCTGAAAATTTTCCGTGTGGATGTAAGCAGGCCTGTAGGCTATAGGTGGCCTTATTCATATTCTTGCTTTTGCACCTGATGTTGCATAGATGTTAAAACTTACGGATATAATTTCCTAGAGCAACTGAATCACAGCTCTGCCTTTTATTTTTTTTTTCTTTGTATTACGGTATTCAGTAACGTGCTCATAGATTTTCATAGGCATGATGTGATTGCTTTGCCAATCTCCTTTGAATTCCTATAGCTGGTCACACACAGCCTCCTTCACAGCTTTGTCTTCACGTCATTGCACTGCAATCTTGGCTAATGGAGACCTTAAAAAGCATCCTACTCATATTTTCCAGTAAAAATTATTTTGTGAGAGTCAAACTCATTTGCCAGAAGCTTTACTGTTTTTGCAACACTTAGTCTTGAATGTGTCCAGATTCATATCAATCATTTGWGTGCTCTTGTAGTCTCCTTGGTGTGAGGCACTGTAATGTTTTTATAGTATTCTGATACCTGGCACTATGTTAAAATAACAGAGAGCTCAAAGGACAGGGGGAATAAAACTGAATGCACAGGAGAGGATGAACACATAAGAGATCAAGTTCTACCAATTTACTACACATCAATATTCTCTACAGGACCTTTGTGTGTGCATGTTTGCTTTTCTTTAAACTCAAATTACATTTATGCTGTGTRTGAGTGGTTTCTCAAGAGTGAACAGTGAATAACACCCTACAGTTCTACCCTAAAACATCAAAGCTCTCTGTACAGTAACCACAGAAAGGATCCACTTTCATTCTAACAGGAATAAAGGTAGTTTTCCCTTTCAGACTCTGAAACCAAAATCACAATCATGGCAGCTTTCTGCAGCACTGAACTTAAACCTAAAGTGGGATTATTTAAAAGATGTTTTACTGCTTTCCTGCTGTTCAAAAATAATAGACAGGTTCTGGTTACTTCACAAGACATATCACTTTCAGGAGGCATTTGCAACACACTTGCAGCAAGTGACCAGTCCCTCCAGAGGTGACACCCAAAATACTAGAATGGTATTTTTAACAGCAAAAGCTGGTATTTTGACAAATACATTTCTCTCATTGAAAATACATAGCCTGTGTCCAATGTAGAGTAAAAGCTATGGTGAGTGACTGTGGTGTTAATAGACTGGATGACAGGTTGGCTGCTATTCCCAGTGGGTGATCTATGTCTATCAGCTCACCCTTCTCCCCCAATAACAGACAGCTGGCTCTTTATCACTTCTCTGGTGGTCGACCCAGAGGAGTTTAGGTTTAGCCATTTCTCCCTTTAGAAAGAGAAATATGAGCACAAGGTTAGGAATAGCTCTTGACTTTTCCTTGATCGGACTACAAATCCCTCTTGCCAGAAATATCTGATGCTGCAAAACTTTGAGGATCATTTTGGAAGCTCTGTCTTTGAAGACAGTCTGCTGTATCACAGAAGTCCCTTGTCACTATGTATGAAACACAAGGTGAAAATATTAAGCATCAGTGCTCTCTTCAGCCAGAGACACAATAGATAACTTGGGAAATTTTGGAGGAGCAATTGGGTCAGCATGTTCCTGTGCCTTCTTCTACTGTTCTAGTAATATTGTAGTAGTTTTTACAATATTGTAGTAAATTTTCAAAAGTTRTTTAGAAGAACTTCACATACTTGATGAACAACTTGTGGGCCTGAGAGTAGCACTATGAGCTGTTCTGGTAAAGCACATTACCTTTCTCAAGAAAATTTGCCTTTCTTTTCTCATCAGGCATGCCTTTGTCTATATGGCTCATCTCCCCTTCCTGCAGAATCCACAATTGAAGAGTGGGACCTGGAATTCTCTGAAACAGCATCTAGTATCGTAAGTGACACAGCAGGATAAACATGTTCCCTCTTAGACAAATTTTGCTTTGCTTTTTGGGCAGTAGTTAGCTTCAGCAGAAGCAGAAGGGATCAAAAAGAGTGGGAAAGGTGGTAAGACACAAAACTGCAAGATCAAAGACTCTGTCTAAGGCCCTTGGATTTTACTGTATTAATTCCCAAGCCTTTGAAATCCTTTTGACAAGTGTTCCCTCAGAAAGTTTCTATAAGCTGTTATGTAGGACTTAGGAGAACCTGAAGGATAATTCTGTGAAGATAATAAATAAAATAAAAGCACAATGGTTACTGTAGTGGTAGATCAATGTAATGAAGTTTAACTTAACTTGCAATAATTAGGTGATGAAGATAAACACCAGGACATGATAAGGAGAAAATGCATGAGTTGTAAAGGACATTGAACAGTAAACATCAACCCCAAACCACCATTTGGTTAGAAATCACATTATATTTATAGCTTGGTGGCATTCTAAGGTACAGAGCTTTACCTGTGTCTGGATACAAGTGACATACCCAACACTAAAGATTTGTTMATTTAAAATATGTGCAATACATTTATTCATGTTTTACTATTTGGTGTGCTGGTTCTCACTGCCATAATGACCTCCTTTGCATGTACTACCAGAACTACTCCTCACTTCCTGCTATTACTGACCTTCTCCACAGCCTCTCCATCTTGCTACTCCTTTCTTTTATTGCTTCCTTATGCACACAAACACACACATACCCCACTCACCACTTCCCTGCTTTTATCCATTTGCCCTCAGTGACAGACTGCCATTTGGGCCAGTTTTTCAAAAAAAATCRGGAATTTTATGCCCGTTTTAAGGGGAAAGAATGATCCTGTGGTTAAGACACTAGATTGGTATTGTAGGGTTCAGATTGTGTTTGCTGGCCTCCTGCCCAGTTAATGTAACATGGTTTTAATGTAATTGAGAATAAGGAATGCTATGTAYGTAGAACTTTTAGCAAATCACTTAAACAAAGTGCTTGGATGTCTGAAAGCTTTCTCTAAGGTATTCACTGTTCTGCAATTCCAATGGGATTTAGGGGCATGCAATACTCTGCAGGACACATTCATCATGTTGAAGGATTTGGCTTAGTTCACCACCTGCAAAAGGGGCTAATTCTTAGCTCACATAAGGTATACGATGATGAAAACATTCTATTAATGTTCATTATGTGTTCCTTTGCTACAGTAATGAGTGCCAAGAAATAATTCTCTCAGTAAGATGAATGCCAGCTAAAATAATTCTGTTCTAACTGATTAAATTCAGTGCAAGGTCACCAGTCACCTTTCTACAACACCCTTTGTCTTYAATATGTTCCTAACATGGAGTAACTCTTTGGAGGACAAGTTTAACRTTGAAGTCCTCCCCTGCAGGAGGAACTCATATCAAAGACCATAATCAGAGATGTGTGCTCCTGTGCCCATGGTCACAGKTCCCAGCACTGTGCTCTTGTTTACATCTTTTGGTGGTTAGATTTCACATTACAAGGCAACAGCAAAGCTACTTCTGTCAATGTCATGTTGAGTTCAGAACTGTAGATTAAATTATCTCTGGATTAAAATRCACTATTTTTATTATTCAAGTAATCTTTCTCCTAACTCCACAATGACAGCCATCTTRTTTTTGTTCCCCTTTGTCTATTATTTTTGAGTATCCTCTTCATTTCCTATTTCTTTCCTATCATTTGGCTCCTAGCAATTATTTTATATAATGGCCATTTCATATTTTTCATCTTTTACTTTCACTTACATTTTTAACAGGTAGCTTAGCTGTTACAGTCTTTCTCCCTCAGAGCAATTTTTCATGAGTTTTTTTTTTAACTGTGTTTTGTAATTTCCTTACCTRTGCATGGATCATAACTTCTATTTTATAAGCTTTTTTGTTTCTCCAATTTGAATGCAAGAAATGGAGTTTGTGCACATTTATGCTTTGCTGCAAGTGCCTGAATACCCTGTAGATGTGACACGCTCTTTTTACAGATTTAGGGTGTACCTCTCAAGCGTATTCAGAAGAGTGAGTGGCAAAACTGTAAAACTCCTTTCTTTTTGGCAAACTGCTGACAGGAAATATACTGAAATACAAYGATATTGTTATTTTCCTTTTCTCAAGTGGCAGAGGAAAGAACTGGAGGACTTTAGAATAGCTTAATCTTGAACTCATTCTCTGGGAACTAAGTGAGTTTCCTTCAACAGATTGATGCACAGACTTCTGCTCCAGTCAGGAGGATCTGGAAAGCTCACCTAGTGTAAGGAAGGGTAGGTGACGGAAGTCATAAGGAGCAGTGTTGCCTTGGGCCATAGGCAGGATGAGCTCTGTAAATGTAACTCCACAGACCTGCCTACAAATACTCTTAATATCACCTGCAGGGAGCCTGGATGYTTGTATCTCACTTATCTGGAAAAGGAAAAGGCTAGAATAAGAGCAACAGATAGATCATCACTCCCTAAGAACAAGGAGATCAAGGCCTGGGGAGAGATTTATCTCAAAGCTCTTCTATTTTGTTACTGGCTTTTATTTTTGAAGCCATCACAGCCAGATGTTTAATACACAGATCGTAATGCTGCCATTGGAGAGCCTGGCTCCCAGTCAAGGAAGGGAGAAGCTGCAGGGACACAGCTTGAGGCACACTTTGTATTTGAAATGTCTTTGCCCTTCTATTTTATTTTGTCTCCCCAGAATATACARCCCTTCCAATATTTTCTTGCTCAGTGCAACTTGGTGCTTCATATTCATTTCAGGAACCTCTGCTTGGAAGTGTCGAAGTTCAGAGCAGAAGAAATCCAAAGSAGCTCCTGCAGTGGTTCTGGCCCAGCAACCACTGCACAGCTCAGAGTCAGTGTTCATGTCAGAGCCAGTGTGCATCTCACAGCCAGGTGCAGTGACCTGAGCAGCTGCAGGACTGTGCCTGTGTGGYCTGCAGGCTGCATTGTGCTGCACACACCCCTCAGCTGCAGGAGAAACTCAGGCAGCTCCTTGTGATAAAGGAGCCCACAGGCAGCTCCTACTTGGCACCAYTGATCACACCACAGGTGTGGCCTTGCCTTTATCTAGAACTGCAACAAGAAGATCTCGTGTGAATCTCCTTCCTGTTCAGCAGTAGAAATTATGGACAGTTTTTTTCTTGTGAGAAAACTCTACAGTAGCCCAAATGACCAAACTAAGAGAACCTCTTCCATAGACAGGATCTCCCTGGTGCGTGGAGCGTGGGTTATTACGATGCAATATCAGCTGGGGCTCCCAACATATAAAAGAGTAACTAAACTACCTATGCTATTCTCTTCTTACAGTCTTAGTTCTAATAACTAGAATTAMAAATTATAACTTTCAGGGATTGAGTAACTTTCATTATAGACCAGATGGGATCATTATGGACCAGAAACTCCTTGTACAATGTAACTCCTTTTTTTACACATACTGGAGTATCTCATCTCATAGAGTAACTCACATGYCATAGAATTCAGGTTCTTCATTCCCCAGATAATGACTATGATTTAGGTTTTTGAATCAGCAAAACAAGACATGGCACCAGCAGTCTGACCTAGCACAAAACCCAGCAATGYGAGTTTTAACTGATGATGTATTTATAGGGAATGGAACACAAATACCATGCTGTCCTCTGATATTCTGGCTKGGAGGCATTATAGCACAATAGGCTACACCATGTTTGTAACTCAGCTGCTCAGAGGCTGAGGATCAGTAAAGTGCTGTTCTTTTGCAATTGCATTTCCCGGCAGGCTTTGAGCAGCAGAAGTTTGTACAGTCTCCAGTGTCCTTGGCTGTGTGTATACCACTCTTTGGCTCAAGTTCTTCTTGCATTTTCTTGTCAGAATACAGAGCCTTCACGAATCCTAATCTTTTATTTAATCACTTTATCTTTTCAATTTTATCCCTTTCCTATCCTAATTCTTTATTTTTCATTAAAGCCAGTACACAAAGATCAAGCTGGTAGAGTATGTTCTGTAGCTGTCAATCAGTGGCCACAAAAAAATACAAAATGTGAATAGTTAAACCAGCAGYCTTGCCTGCTGAAGTTATCTGCATGGCAGAGATGTCAGAGTATTGTTTCCAAGCCTGACTTCTACATGCAGGGAGTAGCAGAGCATGTCCTGCCCTCTTTTATCTTCCTCAGGAGAGCAGCCAAGTGGCATAATCAATTCTTCCAGGCTTTTGTCTTTCACCTGATGTTTACTTAGCTCACTGCCTAAGGCTCTACCGTTCTTTTGCCCCTTAAAATGTGTTTACTTTTGGACTATACGAAMCATAACTGCAAGTTTTGCACAGTGGTTTATACATACACATATAAATGGAATATATTGATAAAGAAGCAGGATAGTTCTCATTTTCTCTAATTACTACAACAGCAAACTTCCCTTAGTTGTCAAGAAATAGTCAAGCAAACACAAAACTACCTCTAGAAAGTAGGAATAACCTTCTTTGTACAAGTTAAAGAGGGAACTTCAGTAATCCAKATCGTTTTGATAAGTGTGTGGTATATATTATTGCAGCTAATGGAGATCAAATGTTAGAGWTGTGACTTTTCTTGCAACTCCTGGTATTAAAAAATGAAATCTATGGCTGAGAAAATCTGAAATGCATTTAAATAAATGCAAGGTGTTTTGGCTGGCACACAGTGAATTCATGAGGCAAAATTAAGGTTGGAAAGGAGACTAAGCTACATTCTACTTTGTTTTGTTTTCTCACTGATTTAAATTCATAAGGCTTAGGTACCATATCAGGATAACAGTGACAGTTATGATAAGAAAGTATTTCCTTTCATTCACATSAGCTTTCTTCTAAAGTCAGTGTCACAAATTCGGGTTAATAGTTGTAGAATATTTCTCTAAAAGCAATACTTTTGCAAAACATATCTGCAGTATAATCTTCCAGAAAATAATCAGTATTGCTGGTGAAATAAAAGGTGGAATTGGTAACTGACAAGTGATTAACAGAGTYGATCAGGTAGGGAAGATAAAATAGCAAAGGGAGTGAAACAGGTTTCTGGCTGTTATTATTGAATGCCAGATTTATTTGATTTTTTTACTCAGGTCTGTATGTGCTCTGTGTTTTGCATATACAACTCATTCCAAAGTGAGCTTCAAATTTAGAACAGACTCAGAGTCAGGTTCACCATGGAACTGAAAATACCTGTGTTTTATGCAGTTATAGAAGTACCAGTTACTGAACAGAAATAAATAACAATATTTAAAGTTATTTTTAAGATAAGACTCTTTAGAAGACATTTTAGGTTGATCACTTCTAAGGCATTGCTTATTTTGTTTTACTTTCATYGTATTAAAAGTCTTATTTTAGACATCTGCACAGGGATCCTCAAGTGAAAGATAATCCTGTCTTATAAAGGAATAATTTTCCAATACTTTCCCTGGAAAACTTTAAATGAGAAGAGTGGAAAAGTGAATTTGGCCTCATTTGCTCATTGATTGAAGTGAACATTTGTTTTCAGGAGTAATTTTGGATAGACTTATTTCTGAGAAAGGGGAATGGGCACAGATAAAYGGCCAAGATTAGAAATAGAGTATATAATAAGAAAGGCTTGGAAGTACCACAAAAATGCAGTTAGGTTTATTTTAGAAATCCCCATATTTGGGCTTAGCTTTGAGTTTCCTCATTTTCATGGGTGTTGTGGATTTTTTGTAATGCAGTCTGCAAAYGTGTATTTTTCTAATGTGTAATTTCTTGGAATACTATCACTGTATACTCCTATCACTGTAAAGAAACCCCTTCCATTGTCAGTTATGTCTATTGTCAACTATGGAAAATTGCTGCAAGATAATGAAATGTGATGGATACATGAATGATCACTCCGAGAATCTATCATTCATGGAGTTTAAAAAAAAAGCCTTCTTTTAAAACCAATGATCACACTTGAATTCTTGAATGTTGCATGTCTAAACCTGGAAAAAAATATACATATGGATTCAACTTCCAAATATGAAATAAGATCAGCAATTATTTTCTAACTTTTAAAATGTAACTGCAGAATAAAATTATTATTGTTCTAGAATGTAAGTGTCCAGGAAGGACAAGGTAACAGCAAACAAATCCACTCAGAAGAAATCAAAGGAAGGAAAGAAAGGTAAAAAATATTTCCTTACCCTGTCAATTCCTCACAGTTTRCAAGAATAAAGTGAGTCTCCAGGCAGTTATGAGCAGCTGAATGTCAGGAATTCCTGTGTCAGGAATGCATGCAGTTGTGTTGGCAATGTTACCACTTCATTGGTAACTTCTGCTGAAATTTAATACTATACATGCAAAATGGTGCTATTGGCTACTGTTGACACAGGCCACTCTACCTCTTAGAACATTATATTCAGATATTCACCCAAAAATAAAACCAATCAGCTGTAAGCATTGCTGCACCCATTCATCCATAATCATTCTGACAGGGTAAAATATGATCTCTAAAACATTAAGAAAAAATTCCTCTTTTACTTTTTTTTTCTCATTTTAAGAGGTGATAAAAASCTGAAAATCCCTAGAAACCTCACACAGAATACACAGATTCTGAAAACTCATTTCTGAGGGCTTCCACAATTGCCCTGGATAGCCATCATGACCAGGATGTTTTAGTTTCAACACACTCCATGGAAAGACCTCTAGTAATCTCCTTCCCACTGGAACTGCCCAGCAGGGCAGACTATAGGCTATCCTGGTTTTGGCTTCAACAAGAAGCTGCCTGGTTCTTTCTCTGGGTTTGGTGAAAACTCAGCTATCTGGACCAAGYTGAGACTGCTTAAAGACTTCAGCTGACAGGCACTGAAACTTCCTAACTTCTCCCAAGAAAGGAAATTCTGAAGAAAAAGGAAGCACAAAAACAATGATCAAGATTTTCATAGCCTGGCTCTACTTTCTACAGACTAAACAYTGTAATAGCAAAAGCTAAGATTTTTACCTTAAAAGAAGATGTTAATATTATTATTTTTTTCAATTTTAGCTTTGAAATTCAAAACCAATTGAAAACACAGATAAAGCATACAAATATTTATACTCTCTAGCTATACCCCTCTCACTGCAGTCCCTGGGCACAGGCACCATTTATGTCCAGAGCTGGAAGTTTATGAAGGGCTCTATCACYACCAGAAAGGCCTCACTGGCTGTGCAATCAGTGAACCAGCTCCTGACCAAAACCTCAGCCCAAGGACGTTTTGGTGTCCTAAAGCAAAATGACACCAATTCCACCACAGGAGAGGAAACTAAGGCATCCAGCAGCACTGAATTAAGACTATGACCTRGTGGCACTCTCTGCATCCTATCAGCAATTAACTTGCTCCTCATGCTTTTGGAATTCTCTCTGAGCCAGATGTTTTATCTTAGTCATAAAGAGCACAGGCCCTTTCCTATGAACTGTTACTCACTGCAGTAGCTCACTGAATAGGTTTCAGTAGCTCCCTTGTGCACTGAGCAAAAGCATTGTTATGCATATTAATGTTTTTTTGAAGGGCTTTTTAAAAGGAATTAAGAGGCTGAACAACTGCTATCTCAACAGCAGAGATGAGGGAGCTGTTATATTTAAAGGTGCAAYATGAAGAAAAGAAGTATAACCTTTCCAGGGAAACCCTGTGGCTACAAAGATACCATTTTTAATTATAGGACACAATAGTTTTTCTGATAAAAATAAGAGATTCTGAACTTACAACTGAGACAGTGGCTTAGTAAGCTTGGGTATTGTATCACCCACCTTGAGTCCACTATGACAGGCCCARTAAAGCATGCCAGCCTTTACTCTCCATGGCCTGGCTCTTATCCCTTYATCATCACCTTAAGGTTATCCAAAATTCCATTTTAATTAATAWGATTGTCCTTGTTTTTCTTSTGATAAAATTTATTAYAAKGAAGTAGAAGTGGTAACAAACCCARAAAKAAAATAGRAGACAGCAACTGTGCAGTCCTTGTTTCAAGGGCTCTGAAAAAATGCGTAAATAATGGACAACAGAGATGGCCCAGCAGGAAAGCACAAAATTATGGGTGTGAAAGAATACTCAAAGRAGGTGAAAAGAATGTGAAGTGGCATTTTGGGGTGAAAAATTTCAGCATAACTTTTATGATAAGCACTTCCATTCGAATAAAACTGAAAAATATCATGGACACACTGAATTCTGCCTTCAGAAAAARACAAAAATAATTTGGTGATGGAGATGGTTTCACTCTTATTTTTAATGTAACGAGAATGGTACAAGAAGTAAATCTTAGATGAAAGATGAAATAGTTTGGTTTAGATACAGGAGAAGCATTTAAAACTATTCAAACATAATTTACATCTGCTTCTCATACAAAACAGGATGAGACTCACTGGCACATTTACGAATTTTATTCAGAAAGAAGAATCACAATATATGGGACATAGTTGCATGGTGGGGCAATTTACTACTAGTTCTGAAATGAATAACATTTTTTAAAAGTTTACAAAAATATTTTTCCTGCTCTACACTGTCTGTTAATAATTTATTTTCTAATTGCTCCCAGTTTAGGGAAACGGATAGTTGCTAATCCAAYGCTATCATATCAACTTATATTTCATTAAAAGATAATATTAAAGCTTATTTAGAAACTCACAAAAGACAAGTGCTAGAATTTATTGCATTATTCCAATAAAATGCTCTGCTGACTCAGGGAATTTCTGTAGGTCTTGTGACTTCAGCTATTCTGATCACTACATAGGCAACCTCTTCCCTTTCTAAAGCTTTCATGTACTTTCTCTATCAAGTGGACAAAAAGGTGCAAAACAGATGTAGATAGGTTTTCAAAGACTGTCATACAGTGCCTTCAATATTTACTTTTGCTGTGATCTAGGGTATGTCTATGAATAAGGTCTCCCAAACAAGAAAATAGTCCTGGGCAGAAGGCACAACTTGGAAAAGTAACATATTTAGTAGATGTTAAAAAAGAATCATAGAAACAGCAGGTTTAAAATTCCCCTTTTTAACTACARATTTATATCTATAATATAGATTTACCCACGTAGCTTCTCATACAATAGCTTAATCTAAAATCCATTTTTGAAACCAGATGAGGCTCTTAATAATTAGTAGGTTTGTAGAAATGGAGAAATGGTTGCCCCTGTGTGGTACAATAATGGAAATGAGACTAAAGATTTTGTGGGCTGTAAAATAAAAATTAGACAAGATTTGAGTGAACATAATGAAGCCCCATTGAAAATCAAGCCTGAAAGTGTTCTAGTTCCATTTAGTGAGTRCATTAGGAATCTGGGAAAACATTTTCTTAATAAGTTAATTAATATGCTATAGATTTGATAAAATAACCCCAAACATCACTCCTTGCTCCCTACAGGTTTTTGGGTTTTTTTCCTGAAAGTTAAATTTCTGGAAAGCACATTCACAGAAAATACATATTCAAAAAAAAAATTTAAAAAATTAAAGATAAGAATTTAAAAATCCAAGTGCTTAGACTAAGAAAATGCATTTTTGTGAGTCAAATATATTGGGAAAAGGAAAAAATATATTATGTCAGCAAAGACTCCAGAGAATAAGAAGCCATGAACTTAATAAYACTGACATTTATAGTGAAATATCTCCTGATAGGTTTGCTAAATTGTGCTAAATTTTCAAAATTATTAGGAGAACTTACTAGTATTGGATACACTTCACAAAAATCATGTCATGATTATGAAAAAGAGACAAACACTCCCTTCCTCCACTAAAATGACAAGGAAATAGAGTAAAATAATTACTTAATTACAAGGAGAAAGTCCTGTGCTTTGACATTTGCCTAGAAAAGTCTCAAATATTTATATTAGCATATGCTAAATGACCCAATTCAGCAGCATGCTTATTTAGCAAATTATTTTAAGTGTCAATTATTTTCATGCCAGCAATATTGATATTTCCTAATCATTGTCTTAAAGCACACACTTCAAGCCTACTAAACAGGATGAATGTGTGGAATGCTGTGGTAACCACCAGAGACCTTAAAATTCAATTTATGAGACTTTGTCTCAAGTGCAGATATGAATTCATTGGCCTCTGGAAGAAGCCACAGAGAGAAGTGGCTAATAGGATTTTCTATAAACASTTGTTTTTGTGGATTTTCTATAAAYAGTTRTTTTTGTGGATTTTCCAGAGGTGATGTTTTACACTTGTCTAAAGGACAATGATAAAACCTGTCAGGATGAAAGTTTATATTCACACCAAATCTTTGTTGGGTTTGTTTTTCATCAACCTTGATGCATTAGTTTATTTTCGCCCTGAAATAACTTGTGTTCATAGAACTATTTCTTTCAGCATGAATGCTTACTTATAAACAGCCCCTGCTACAGGGCATTAGTATGGAAGTACAGAGATAAACCTAGCTATTACTTCATTATAKATTAATTAGCTGAACAGCTTCATCAGCATAACCACTGTCATCCAGGTTGTGAAACTCCAGACTGAAAAATGAAAACCAACAGAGGATTATAATAAAATACATACAGTAGCAGTAGTGGGAATATTTCTATTTATTCTCCTTGTGGCATAAAATGTTTGTGAAAATCTCCTGAAAACAAAATGATAACATTATATTTTAGTCTCATAGAATATTAATAATTTTAATTTTAGAAAACAAAGCAAAAAATACATTTTCCAGGAAACACTYTGTCAGTGTATTACTGGTATTTCATATGCACTTGAACAGTAAATTATCAATGTTCTCATAAATCAGGTTAGCTGCGAAATAATACACAAGAATAAAACCATAAAGATCTTYCATTATTGCACACAATCAAAAGGTGTACAGTTAAGCTGCTCTGTCAAGTGGGATATAGGACTGCAATCCGTTTCCATTTAAATGAGGCTCTCATTCTTTAAAATATTCCTGACATGYACCAAAATACCTCTAGAATTCCTCTTAGGTAGAACAGTAGGGCATTTAAAACTTGAAATTCTGCCCTATAGAGTCAGAGTTGCATTCCAAGGTRTTCCTTGCACTTCCCTTCTTCCCACAGTGCCTGTCATGTGTCCATAGTGAGCAGTACTTTTTCATTGCAACTGATATGGAAGAGAAAGGAAGCGATTTTTCATTCTGCATCAACTCAGCCCCAGAAATTACAGAGAAATATTTCCATAGTATGCATGCTTACAAATCCCCAGCCACCATAGTAAAGTGGATTTTAAATCAAAATAAATGTAAATTTTCCACTAAAAAAATATTTAAAGTGAGAAAAAAGGAATTTTGCTTGARTATGGGTTATATAAGCACTTTCAAAAACTGCATTAGAACACTGCAAAGTAATTTGCACTTTTTACCTTCATTTTGATCAGCTTCAATTTCCCTATGTGGGTTTTTTCCCCATTTAAGACACTGGCACTGTTTCTTACTTCAAATAATGYACTGAAATTGGAACAAGAATTATAATAATTAGAAGTTATGACACGTATATTCTCGGAGTATCAGACAGAATTGGTTCCTGCCTACTGGTAAAATTCACCTGATAAAAATATTAACTGAATAGAACTCTGGGTCCTGATGCCACATATTTACATTTCCATTTTTGTCTTTCAGTTTGAAATTTGACTACATTAAATGCCTAATTGATTTTTTTTTCTCAAGTGTTTTCTTGATTTATCAGGAGTGATGTCCACTCCAGGAATTTCCTGGCAGTTAACAACCATCTCAAATCATCTAGAAACATCTAGATGTTTCTAAAGCATCTAGAAAATTCTTCACTTAGGGTTCACCAGTACCTAGATATTTTGGAAGACTTCCAAAGTACTCTTGAGTTTCCAGATTTTTCTGACCCTGGCACGTCTTTCCTTTATGAATGTAATAGCCTGTGAATTTTTGGATAACTTGAGAACTATTGGTGAATATTCCCAGTAGCTGGACTTGATAATCTTTGTGGGYCTCTTCCAACTCGGGCTATTCTRTGACTCTAATATTATTTTTTTTCTCTTGAATTTTAAGTAAATTCAGGGAAAATAGGGACATTCACACCTCCARTACTCATTTATGTCCCTCTGAATAATCTGTGTAGTTCTAAACCTGAGAGTATCCCTTGTGGTGGGCTGGAGCAGAATCCTGGCAGGTTTGATGAACTTCCTTTATGGGGAAGGCGTATCACAGCAGTGAGTGGTACAGTAAGGGGCACTTAAACAGCTGCTACTGAGGCAATAAAATTAAACTATTGGATTCAAGACAACAGTTAGACCCACACTTTACCTTTATTGGGATTGATGATGAACCATTTAGAGAGGCAATSCAATCATATTGCAATGAGAGTGTGTGATGCTGTAATTTTATGGTTTGCATGGCCTCATTTAAATTACTACTGTTTTACAGGTACAGTAGGAAATTGGAGCTATATCTTCATTATCATTTCTATGTTCATTAGCAGTAATGAATAGATGTTATGGAATAACATTAAACCAATGTACTTAG
>CADDXX010000071.1:1569262-1635545 GCA_902810485.1 Alauda arvensis | reverse complement strand
GAATTCACAAGTTTTAGAGCTTTCTGAAATATGCCCAGACTGTCTGATGGGGACAACTACTTGAAAAGARCATCTCTCCTGCCATGCAGGACTCACCTGCTGGAGGAATTTKCCTGGCTCTCTACCTCCATGGAAAAATGCAATCTGTGTGTCCTGCTTCGAGAAGATGTCTCATTCTTGAATATTTTTGATAATTACTATATTACTTGATGTGCTGTAACAAGCTCTCACCTCCCACATATGCTGCTCTGAGGTCAGTAAAGAGCTGTAAGCCAGAATTCACAGGCAGGGAAACTAAAGCTAAGAGTAAATAAAGGGGTCTGCCCAAAGTCCGATGAGAAGTACTGGACAGGTCTACTGCTGTAATGAGACATCTTAAGCAGGAAGATAGGCAGAGCTTAGATATAGAGCCTATGTCTAGGACATAAAAGCTGGACTGGGATACATTACCTCTGGCACAGGCACAGATAATAYAACCTGAGCAGCCTGGCCATTTGGACTTCATTCTTTGGACCCACAGGTCTTTTTTCTTCATTGATAGGGTAATGAGTGACTTTGATTAGAGGAAAAAAAACCAAGTTGCATAATTACCTTTCTCTCATCCCAGTTTTTTCCTTTCCTTGTATTAGACCTTACTGATTTTTTATGTCTGTGCTTTCATTCTATAAAAAAGATGCTCCAATGAAAGGAGATGCAAAAGTCTTCCCAGAGAAGCTATTATATAAGTCATTATTGGAACAGTAGTTAGCTAAATAAGGAAGACAAAACTAGCAACTCAAAATGGCAATTCATCATCAAATGTCTGCTGCTTTATGTGCTAACAGCCTTTCTCAGCTTCCTTTAAGCCATCTGCTTGTTTCAGCTATCTCTCCATACCACCAGGCTCTCCCACTGCACTCCTCTCCATCTCACACATTTGCCAGAAGATACCTCATCAGTACTCAGGCTGGTAGGACTTCRTGTTTTACCTTCTAGACACTCCTGCCTTTTTCCACAAACATATTTGTTTTATCAGGTAGAAGTATCAACAGATGCTGCTTAAGCAGGAGAAAAACACTTGAATYAGTTCCTTTCTGTGTCAGGAAGCACCTCCAAAGAGCTCCATTAAAATAAGCACCTCCATTAAAATAAGAATGGACAACAGAGAAAATCATCAGATTTTGACAGGCACAGASAGATGACAGGTAGTTAGGAATGACAATAATGCAGTGAAATTGGGAAGCAAATTGCACATGGATTTTTCCCCCCTCTTACTGTACCAAGAGAAATTTTTCTTTTTCTATTTTAAAATACAGAATTGACTGAAAAAGATTTGTTGTTGTCAGAGTAGTATTTTGCAAATGCATAGCTACAAAACTGCTGGGTAGTGGGAGTGAAATGCAAAGGAATTGCAAATGTTAATGAATAGGTTCATGAAGATTTGAGTATGCAAGCCTATATTCCAGTTGTGGGGAAAATAACTATTACATCAGTAAATCACAATGTTATAAGGCACAAAAATGAGGACTAAGTACTTGCAACCATTTGCAAGCTGCAAACACTCTGCTATGAAAATGTGGGTCATTATTTTAATAAATCATTAGGAGGAAAAAATAGAGCAGGAATGACAGAGTTTAGTTTTGAGCTGAAAAGACAAACTGGTGAAGGTGAGCAAGATGAGGATGAATGACACACACAAATGGATGGWGGGTAGTTCCCAAGAGCAGGAAGGACCTTGTCCCAGGAAGAACCAGGATGTGCCCAGCAGAGAGGAGGCCCTCTGCAAGAGACASCCCACACAGTGGAGACAGGCTGAGCACTGCCTCTGTTCCCAGAGATTTGTTTTATGGAACCTGTAGGAGCCATTAAGTCTGCTTGCTCAATTTTAAGGAAGGAAAGTTTAAAAGCATTTGTTAGATATTGGACTGCTGTTGAAAAGACAGATGGGCAAGAAAAGAAGGGTAAGTGATGGTTCCTTCCAACGATTTATTATTTACTCACAAMTACTGCTCTGATGGAAAATTCTTAACCAGAGAGTACCCAGGTATTTGCAGGCYATTTTCATATTTACTTTTTTAATGACCAATCAAATAGATATGGAGAGACAAACTTAAAAAACTTCAGAGATTCGGGTTGGCAGAGAGTTTTCCTGAAAAACAGATTTTGCTACAGTTATCCAATATTTAATATACTGCTCATAACACCCTGGATCCAGATATTGCACAAAACATAATCCAAAASCCACCACCATGACACAGCTCATGCCTGAAAGCATAAAAAACTCACAAAAATAAATTTATGACTAKTCATCTTAACATCCTAAATTATTTCAAATACAACAGGCTGTAATCATGATCATTTAGACGCATCTTAAGTAAGGAGAGATTAGTCCTAAATATGCTGACAATGAAAATCTGAAGAATTTAAAACTTTGCTGTCAGCTATGGCAAGAGTAACTGGTCAAATAGTGTAACACATGAGGGATTCACTCCTCTTTTCCAAATATAGTTGAAGTCACTCCAGTGATACTTGTGGGATCATGCTACTACTTGCAAGTACTGCAGATTTGATCAMACAGGTTTTGAAATAATCTAGAATCTCTTTCTATACTGATTTCTTCCAATGATTTTTCTAGTGATTGCTTTCTTCTGTGAACTTYGGTTCCAGATCCATTGTTTATTTTTTCCTTTTATTCATATTTTGCAGTACATAGAACAAACAACAGAATTTGCATCTTCCTGTGTTGAGCAAGCCACTGACTTCAACAGTTTGCAAGCAGACTTTGTGGTATTAAATTCCTCACTGAAACCTGTGAATAATATAAATGTATGCACAGACAGGAGGATATGTTCAAGAAAACACAMGGCTACCTCTATCAGATAATATATTCACAATCAATATTTCAATTACACCTCCTTAAATCTGTGTCCTGACTGATCTGAATAATTTTCAAACTTTTGGGCACTCTGAGGAATGTAAAAGGAATGCATCTTCTTCTACTCTTCACCCYTTCATCCCCTTTTCATACATGATGTTTGATGCTCTGCACAGTTGTGCCAATACTGCAGGCAATATTTTAAAGGCAACTGTAGGAACTACCTTAAATATCATCCATTAACCACAAAATGAAAGATTATATCACAGTGACAGGAATAGCAATTACAATACTCACTATCTTTTATTAAGCTTTAAAGGTAATTAAAGCTAAAATCTGTCACTGGCCTTATAAAAGTGATCATTTGTTTTTCCTTTAATTCTGCCTAAGTTAAACAAATATTTGATGTTAATTAAAAATGTGGATTTATACTTGCATTTTATTGGAAGTAAATTTGTGACAGTGTRTATATGGATGACTTTTTGGCCCTGGTATAGACTAGACATTTTATTAAACACTGACAAGCAATAAAGCCTGCTGCTCTGGGAAGGAGAAGGATGCCCTGTTGGCCGTCGTGCTTTTGAGAAGCACCAGGRATTGCCTTGTATTCAGATGGCATAGATGGTAGAACTGCAAAAGAGCAACGAATTAATTAGAGCAATYATTTTGAAGAGCAGTTCCAAACCCCATTTTAATTAGCAAATAAAGCAGAATACTAACTCCTTAAGAACTATTTTTGCTTCCTGATTTACTGGATGATGACGGTTGTACTCTGCTTTGTAACAAATCACAAAATCTAGTGCCTCATTTTGCATGCAAAGTGCATTAAAATACCTGCTTTCCCATTCTATAGGGGCCTTTAAGATATATTACAATGGTAAAATCTGTACGACCCAGCACAATTATTTTCTAATTAGCATACTTAAATGTTGCATTGTGGTCTGAATCAGTTTTAGTATTGCCAAAGAGTTCTAGAAACAGCCACATCTGTACAACCCAGCCACATGTGACCAAATTAAATTGGCACACTTCACTGTCTAGACCTTGCGCTCCTGGCAGTGATAGCCAGTTCAGTACCTCGGAGAGAAGGCTCAGCTGTCATCACTGACCCATTAACACTCAGGTTGCATCCTGCAGTGTCATAGTCCTCATTCTCACAAAGATGGTTCTCCCTGGAGATGCCCAGTACCTCCAGGAATGAGGGAAGGACAGCCACGACAGCAGCACTGTCCAACAGGGCAGCACAACACAGCCTGAGAGCRTCTTCTGCCAGCATCCCAAACTACAGCTGAAATCCTTTTTGGTGCCCTGGTGAGCCACTTGTAAATAGGATATCATCACTAAYAAGCTGTGGCTGTCTCCTCCAACATCATACAAACGTACACATGCAAAAGGCCTTTGGTGCTGCAGCAACACACTTTGCTGAGTTTGTGCTGCGGACCCTTCCAGTGAGGTGTCAAATAAAACAAACACCTGCTRYTGCTTTTCAAATGTAAAGGGGAACCATTGGGAGAGTAAGGAAAATAATACAACAAAAAAMCATCGCTTTTCTTCTCTTTATCCAGGGTCCTGTTACTGCTGTACACAAAATAAACAGAACATACTGCAGTGAGCTGTTTAACATAAAGGTAATGTTGCTTCAGGCTTTTATGGGTTTTGCCCTCTGGGGAAAAAAAGCAACAGGTGAATTCACTGCAGGAGAAGCTAGTGTCAACATCACCCTGCCTGTAGAGCTCAGGCTCATTTCCCCAGCGTGCCAGGGATTCACTGCACATATATTATTTAGGCCATGCTGTGTCCACTGGGAAAATAAATTGTATTTTACCTGTAGYAGTGTGTGGGTGTGTGTATATAAACACATGAGTACAGGTCAAAGAATGTGTGTATGTGTGCAYGTATGCATGCACATAGGCAGGAAAAGGAGAAAAAGAAACAAACCAAACCAGATTGAAACTTAATGGAAAAGATAAATTCAGACACGCTTACAGCTGTGAGGTGACAACAAAAGTCCCAATTTTGTTGGTTATGTGGACAACAATCCAGTAACAYGGTTTTATTTCTAAAGATTCATATTTCTCATTTTGTATCTTCTCAAAAAATCACAGTCCATGCAAAATAGTCACAGAGAAGAATGTAAGAAATTAATACAAACATAAGCATAAAATAGTTCTTTTTTTAAGGAAATAATTAATTGTTGATACTGCTGCAGGGGACTCAGACTCAGTACATTGCAGACCCCACTTTTCAGTCTCTAGGCCATGTTCAGTAATGGACAAAAATGATGTACCAATTCTGCCCCCCATGTTTGGAAAACAACAACAAAAAGAAAAACCCAATGAAAAGAACAAAGGACGAACACTTGACTCCCCTTTTTCTGCTTATAAAGCCTTGAAAGATAAATGAACTCTGCTACTTAAKGTGTATAATGAAATTATTATTGGTTGACAAGTAGGCATATGATCTCAAAAAGAAAAGGTCAAAAGCCCAGTTTCTAGAATTAAAAATATTGGAAAAAATCTTTTCTGTGTGTCCAGTACACAAAAAATGACTGTTATTATTTTTCAGTACCTAGGTTTSCCGAGCACTTAAATTTGGAGCCATTTCCCAAGCCCAGCTCACCCTTTAGGCACATTCCTCAATGAAGTGTGTGTTTATGCCTTACCAAGTCCTGAGAAACGTTAATTTTAGCATATGGACTTTACAGCATGTCCACATGGGGGCCAATTAGTGCTAAACATTATTTCTGCTCTGAAATGTGACCTGGGGTAAATGTGTACCCTTGGGCTGAATGTTTGCATCTCAGTAACTTTAAACTCAAGCTGTCTTCAGAGTGGCTTAAGTCCTCTCTACCATGGTGTCACAGGGGAGCAATGACTCTCACTTTAAATGGGATTATTTCTGGTGCACACTCCCCACCCAGCAATTGCTCTGCTGGACAGACCAGACAATGAGCATCACTGCTTTCTAATTACATGATCAGAATCATCTGGGTTGTCCAAGTGCCCTTAATGAGATTGAATAGGAGTAGCAGAGATTCAGACAGATGTTCTAGAGATTTCAACATGGAGCAATTCTAATTATAGAATTTCATAATAATTAACTACAGAAATAAATAAAAAAAAAGTAAGCACAAATATATTATGTTAATATATATTTGAGCCAGCATTTCAGAGCAAAATTAATCAGGRTAGAATGCAACTCTCTGTTTCTTTGGGTAGTGGCTTTGCAGGGCTACTAACACTGTTAGGCAGGAAGGATCCTATGCAGGCACTGAAGCYGGTTAATGCGATTCTGGTTCCAGAAAGGAAGCAGATCAGTTGAATATAATGGCATCRCATTATAGGCTCTCACTTTTCTTATTAGACACACACTTTGAAGGTTGAAAAGGGGATTTATTTATTTCATGCAGCACTATGTGTCTAGAGGTTATTAGTGATTAAAGTACTATTTTAGGATTTTCCGTGACAATTTTCTCTGTGGTATAATTTCACTACAACCAATGAAATTATGGGAGGGAAGAATTTGGCCTTATATACCTTCAAACCAAATGTTTCTGTCAGCATTTCAAGGAGGTTAGATACTTGCAGAGTGTTAAATTTCAAGGTTCAGGCAGTGAACTGCACTGTCAGCTTAAYGGGAGGCTGTAATCACACAGCAATGGTTAAGGCCCACAGCCACATGATCAGAATGGAGGGGGAGATCCCCTCACTTTAGAGAGGCTTAGGGTTATTCCCCCTCCCTGACCCTCACTTTGAAGTGATGCACAAGTGCATTGCTTTTCTCCAYACTCTGGTCACCAGAAGGAGACCATGTGAACATGGAAACCAACAGAGGGTTCAGCCTGCAAAGGTAACTTTTTGCCWTCTGGGGGAAAAACAGTGGCTCAGCTGCAGCAGAGAGTCTACATCTTTTTGAAGTACAACCAGACTGTGCTACATATTCCAGCTGGCAGTTGATGCCCAAGGCACARCGCAGAGGGATCACAAGAGAGCCTGGTGCACTGCAGCTGCAGGGAGTTGGCAGCAGCTGCTGAAAGCACTGCGGCCCTACAGCACAATGGGGTGTGCAGAGAACTGCCCTCCCACATCCTGCAACTTATKCCATTTTTCCCTAAACTCCCCAGCAATCTTTTCCAACTGGGAGTGGGAACAGACTCAGGTCTAGCAGGAAAACTCTTGAGCTGTGACTGTATCGYTTTCCTGAGGCGGCAGCAAAGAGAAATGCCAGAGATTAAGAGTGACAGTTACCATGCTTGAGGGCAATGAGGTATCAAAAACACAGCTTGAGATTATGCTTAATTCATAGAGGTAATGAATTGTCATYTTACTCCTAATAATAAAAAAAACAGAGGAAGTTTGAGTCAGGAAAACTCAAAAAAAAAAAGAAAACACAGAACTACCAGCTGCCCAATTGATCAGAAGTGTACACTGAAATGTATGGCACCAAATGCTCATGTTACGGTGTTGCTTCATATATATTTCCTATTCTTCTTCATTTCTCAAATGAAGAAAACCTCATGTGTAAACAGTACTGTGAAACACAGCTTATACCATGAAAGGCAATGTGCTCAGATAGATAGTTTTTTCTAAATGTTACTTTAGCTTTTAGTCATATTTTAGTTGTATTGCACCAATATCTTACTCATCTCCCCCTCTTTCTTCGTATGCACGTCTATGCACATATTTATACCTGCACTACCCAAGTATTCACGTGTATAAATACATATACACAAAAATTTGAGGGTGTGAAAATGGAAATAAAATTAGATAATATCAGAGTACAACAAAGCTGTTATGCTGATGCCTAATCATAAAAAATAAATGAATGCACAGATCAAACAATTTAGTAAAATAAGCAAGATGGGCTAAGTTCCACAGTCTTATAGACAGAGGGAAATAGATAAKTTTTCCCCAAGCAGGTTTGGTTTTGCTCACAGTGTCTTGGTTTCTTGAAACCCACTGGTTATAGCACTCAGGAATTACTACRGTATTGTCTGGCCAATGCATATTCTCCTGTTATGGTTTAGGTTACCTTCCTTCCAGAAAATCTGCTACGTGAAATATTACTTTGCAAAAAGAGGGAGCAATTATTTTAACAATGTTTCTGCAGAGTAAAAGCTATTAGATTTCACTTGGATACTTTTAGTTGCACATTAGTGAAATGATACTGTCGCTTAGGAAGTCTATCATTTGCTTCCATTAGAAACTTGCCGGCTGCCAGCTCCAACAGAGCCCAGAATAATTTCCACTGAAGTTAAAATACCAGCAGTGGTAGCAAACCAACACCAAAACCCTTGCTGAATGGAATTCTGCCTCTTTCTTTGAGCACTGTAACATTTGGGAGCATATGTGAAGAAAAATTTCATATATTTAGTGTGCAATGAAACTGTCTCAGAAGTCATATTTCTGAGGTCCTTGTCAGTACATCWGATAAATGCATGCAATATTTATGCTTGTGAGTGACAGCATTTACCACAGTACTCTATTTCCAATTAAATCCTACTCATCTACAGAATCACTGTGAGAAGAATTGAGAGGGAATATCAAGTGTGATCTAGAAGGCCTGGCAGTAGATTTTCTAGAGAAAGAGTCTTTTCAGGCATTGTTCTAGATGTAGGTAGCTTTAYTCTGGTGTCTACTTGCTGACCTCAAGCATGCTTTGCTTCAGGATTCACATACAAGAAAAGTGCCACCCTTCAAGGAGAGATTGTAAGGCTTCCCACCAATGCAAATACTGTGGTGAGCTGATGGGAGACACAGAATCATGGAGGACTGGCCATGGGAGAATGAAAGACCTTCCAGACAATTCTCAGAAATACCCATTTTACCTGTAAGTTAATTGGCAATGATGCAGAAAACTGACCTTATCTGTGCCCGCGCTTCTCTGAAGAAATGAAATAAACAGACACTAACTTCTCTCAAGGAATTAGGTTTTCTGATGAAAGCCTAAATTACATTTCCTAAAGAAAAGTTAAGTTATTATTTTTTAGCATAACCTCAAAAAACTGCATTTGTTCCCAAAATTTTCCCCACAGACACTTTGAGAAAAACAGATACACAAATAGGGAAACTAGAATGCAMCCCCCCAGAACCACACAGAACATGACTACTCTGAAATGCAATGTTCACCTTAATTGAAACATCAGCTAATACTATGGCCCTTACTGAAGGAACTCCAATCTGGAAAGAAAATATTACAAATAATTTCATAGGAAAACTTATCAAGATTTTTAGTCATATATTTCTGTATTATTACAGTTAGATGTATATACCTTTTCCCAAACRGCTCCTTGGTTCTAAGCCTTAGAGGTTCATTAATCCTCTCATATTATGCACAATGTTGTTTTATGAGTAAGAAATATGATCCTCCATTTRTTTTCCCTCACAAGAGCATCTGTACCTCATAAAAGATATCAAAGTTCACTTACTGTACACTCTCATTTTTATATAATGTTTTTCTGGTGTCTGTGGGTATTGGCAGTTGTAAGTCTGCAATGGAAAAAAAAAACAATGAAGCTAAAGCAATCACACTTGTCCTGGTGTCTGTAACTTCTGTGTGGGCTAAATAGGCACCAMACAGACACTTGCTTTCCAAAGCAATAGCATTAGGCAATAATATCTATTAATAGACCATTTCTTGTATTCCTTTTTACGCTCCTGAAAACAGCAAAGATGGGGAGCAAAGCTTATACAACATTGAAAGTAACATACTACTTTTGACATGAAAGGTGAGAGAAAGATGACTTCCATGGGACTCAGGATATCTTCTTATAGGAGTATTTTTAGCCTTTGAYAAAACCTGCCATTTAATAAAATCTTTTTAAAGAAAAAAAATTATTATTCAATATTATGTTGCCGAGTCCAAGAACAATAACGCATACCTGACAGAAGCTATTAAGCAGTGTTCAAAATGAAAGAAACATAGTGAAAGTGAGAAAATCATAACAAGGCTCAGCCGAGTCTGAGCAACATTTATTGAACTCATTTATGGACTTCTGCAGATGCCTTGCAGCATACTGGTAAAATTCCACGTCCAAACAAAACCTGTGAAATACCTAAGTCCTCATTAGCTCTCACAATAGAATACAGATGATATTTAGGGCTTGCATACACTCTGCACAATGTTGAATTTCATTTTTTGAGAAATAAAAGGTAAGAAGTGTTGTACTGCCTAAAACTTCCCTATTTAAACTCTTTTCTGTGCACAATATGTAATTTCTATTCATGACAGTTGCTCAGACATTTCTCCAGAAAATTTAATTCAACTACAGAGTAACTCCCTCTGTTGTTAGCAGACAAAGCCTAATTCCAYGTTTGTTTCAAAAGAAAGAATACAAAGCAAACCCTTACTCTGTGGAATAACAATGGATCCTTCATGGTTTGTTGCAAAATTACATTATAGTAACATAGTTAATAAATATCTCTTAGTGTAAGCTACYATGCAACTATGGTTGAAATAGGTAAGCATATACGCAAACTTTTGCATGGAATAATGAGACGTGAATTCTACTCTTTGCTTTTTCATTCTCTTTATTCATATGTTCTTATTGATGAGAAAGGACCAAGAGTAGAAGTGAACTGTTTTTATTATGTGAGACCAGTYAGACCATGAGTTTGTATTGGTTCCAGAACGACAACAATCCTGCTCAGAAGTGCAACTKGTGCATGTCTACATTGTACATGTGATTGAATTTCATTTTGGCAGTGCTTATGAAATCAYGTTGGATGCAATGAGTTGGATGCCTGTTCTTTGACAGGCAGCAGCATGTAAAAGTTTTTCAAATTCTGTATAGTGTTATATATATACTGCTTTTTACACTCTTTATAGCTTCTCAAATATTCTGCACATTATAAAATCACGGTTCTTATCTGGTCTGGAAATTTGTTAAGCAACACAGTGTTTAAGAGCTACAAAAAATTGATTTATATTTTATGATGTTAATAGTATTTTTTTTCTTCATCTAAAAATCAGTATTAAAACAAACTCTATAATAATCTGTAGTTTGACTCCATATTGCACCGTCCAGATCTACATTCATACTGGTGCTAAAGTATTATTACTACTCTAGAAAATAACATACAGAAGACTATAACTAAAATAAYGAAACTTAATAAATGAAATAATATCTTAATTATAAATTATCAAACAGAAATAGAATGAAACTTACACAAAGGAAACCTAATGCTCACGGAATTTTTATTGTGAATATATTAGCTTCTCATATTTACARATAAGGCAGAATTTATCTTCTACCACCATCTTCCAAAAGTAGGGAGCAGGTGGCTATGTCATACTGGGGAAGGAAAACAGCAGTGTGAACACTTCATTTATTAGCATTATTCATAAACTCTCTATCATGAGGAGCACTGCACTGCTCACCATTCAGCACCAGGCTATGAAAAGCGCACTCAGGCTTCAAACATCAATGACAACTTGCCCTCTACCCACTGCTTCTCTATGGCAAGCAGCAAAAAAGCCACTCCTAAAACTCAGCATGCCATTTTTTAATTCACAGTTATGTTTCCACTTGAAGAGACAAGCCAAAACAAACTATTCCTCCCTGAGAAGCACCATGGGAATAAGTACCCTCCCAGCTTCAGTAATTATGAGGCAAGAGTGTTTCTCTATTCCCTCTTCCACTGAAAATACAACCTATTTTTAAGGACAAGCTTGTGTTTTGCTCCCCTGTTTACATAATTCACAGATGTCAACCTGCAGGTTGGCTGTGCCCAGCAGAACCCCAGCTTTGCTTTTCTGTGTCAGGTTGAGCTCTTTCACAGCTGTAAATGGGCTTGTGTTGCCACAGAAAGTGTCAGGTGAGATTCAACAGCCAGAAGTACAACCTTTCTCAGCTGAGAATGTGCCTSTATTTCTGGCCATTTCTTTACCATTTACAGCAATTGCAGTTAACCATAAAGAAAAACCTAACAGCTGTTTTCCAGTCATTTAGACCCCCATTGTTTCATTCCTCAAAACAGACAAGAATGAGTTCATTTACAAAACATACTCTTTGTAACTATCAAGATTTGAAGAGGAAGTAAACTCATCCTGATTCTCCACAGTCATAYTGCCTTTCAAATGTAACACATAGTTAAAATGTGTTCCTCTGATTGATTGGCATTGTAAAGTATTCAACTGAATTCTGCCAGCATTATATTGTAATTAATTCCTGTCTTTTAAGCACYAAAGACATGGCGATACTTGCAGGGAAACGAATGACAGAATCCTGAGTGAAAGCACAATGTGYAGTGAATAATATACCACCATCCAAAATAAAAGACCATTTGGCAGAAGGAAAAATGAGAGTGGCACARCTCACAAGATGCACTGTGATGAGCCTACACAGATCTTCATTCTGTGAGAGGACTGAGATGAGAAAGAGGTGTTCCCTAGACTCAGCGTCAGCAACMACCATGTGCCAAGTGTTTTAGAGAGCCACAGGGATATTTACGGCATAACCACACAGCCTAAACAGATTTCAAGCTAAAACACTGGCTGAAATAACCAGGGATGAGCTTGCTCTTCAAAATGGAAATGATCAAATTACTTTTCAAGAGGAGAATATTTTCTTTCCAGAGCCCTGTTCTGTGCTGATCATATCTTCATGCCTAAGGAAACACCTCACAGGGAGTTGACTGTTATCAACTTGTGAATGAATCTTCCCTATGTGAAATTTTTCTTTCATAGGTGATGAAACATAATTGACTTAATTCTTAATTCTCAAAATTGATTAACTGTATCTGAAGCATGAAAGGTTTTCACAAAATAAGAGGTTCATTTGCTATATGAGTCTATCAAAACTATTGACAACTGTGTATAATATATTCACAACAGTTGAAACTTCAATGTCTACAGAGTAAGTACACAGGTATCTCATGAGCACAGCTATTTACAGGTGCTTCTGGAAAATTTCTGCTTTCTTTAATAAACTGTTTCAGCTTCTGTGAGAACCCAAAATCTTCTGGTTCATACAGGAGGAAAGCTTTAGAAATTTCTAACATAAGGCCTGTCTGAGTTTCCTCTCTCAGTTTCACAGTGAATTAAAAATAGTGGACTCAATGACAGAATTAATGAAAYGAGTTAGGAGCCTGTTTTCCTGTGGTGGCTTGGTGCCTGTTTTGAGTGGTTGCACTGGGATCATATTTAGATTTTACTCAAGGAAGCACTTAAAAGAGACCAGAATAATATACTGTTCTGTAGCTACTTTTCCACATCAATTAAAACTTGTATTTCTTTCTTGRTTTTCTTCCATTTATCCATGAAAGACTCCAAGCCACATAATTTTATTAATTTTTATATATTTCTGAGAATCTTCTCTCTGMTATTTTTTTTATAACCCATTGAATACTAATTTTTAGATTGCTATTCTTTCATTAGACTCATCTACCTAATATTCCTGTGTTTTCCCACAGTTTCATGGAGGAATTGACTCTGTCAGTTTTCTCTTTCCTTCCTTCTTTCTTCCTTTCTGGACACAACAAATGGGTTTTCTAGTGTTTACTTTGAGTCCAGCAATACCTTCTCCACCTGAGTATTCCTAGGAGAKCAGTGTGTGCATACCTGATGTGATAGTTATCAAATGGTGAGAYTAATGTAAAAGATCTTTTTAAATGTTGAGTTAAATCAGGTTTGTTTATATTCTTCAGCTTAACAAAGTTTATATTCTTKATTGCTTTTACAAGAAGCTTTCTGCAAGTGCATGTAAAGTCTATGAAGAAACTTTTCCCTTGCCTTTGGAATGCCATTGGGGGCCACAGAAATAAAGAGTAACTCTCAGATGAATAGTACCTCTGGTTTTTAATAAAGGATGCTATGTCACCAAGGGAAAGAACATTATTTGCACTGTTTTCCTGCTTTATTGTTTAATACCTCAAAACTTTAACCTATTGATTTCTACCCTTCACCAAACACTTTGTTAGAGCAGTCTCCTAGTTAAACTGCTCACAAATGTGCAAGAAAATAAGTAGTAGTGATCAATTTAAATAATAAAAATGTATATTGAAAAAGACAACTCACTCAGAACCAGAAAAAATGCAGTAGCACTGCACTCAGAATAATAAAACTCAGATTCACTTGGAACAAGAAAAGGATTTTAGTAAACATCTGTGTTATTCTGCTCCCTAAGCATGGCACTCCTGCTCTGCTGGAGARGCAGCTATGAAGAACCCTTCTGCTGGAAGTACAATGAGCTACAGAMCTCTGACATATCTGTCCAGTGCAAGTGAACCTGCTTCAAGAAAGAAAGAGTGAACAATTCTAACTACTGATGGGGAGTAGCACAGGAAAAGTTCAAGTTGTTYAGTCATGGGAATATGGATAGAAAAGTCTGCTACTCTGAAACTCTGCTAGCCTGAAAACACTCAAGTTTGTTGCTTTTCAGAAGGCCAAACTTTAAATAAACAGATTCTTTATTCCAGATGAGTGATATAAGGATGAGGGGCAGGGACCTGCTTCTAAGAAATCTCTCATAGTTCTGATACAAGCACTTTTAAGTACAAAATCACAGTTTCAAATAACTGTTAATGTTTAATCTGGAGAAAACGGCTTGTTTCCAGGACTTTGATTCTCTTTATAGTGTCTATATAGAGCGTCCAATGTGCTCTAGTGAGTAGCTGTTGCTAAATTTCATGTTGAGAGAAATACAGAACTATTAGAAGGAAATAGATTCTTGTGTCACTTACATCTACCAGTTTGGTGGATTTTCACAGCTGGTTTTGCTGTTCATGATTTGGACTCATAAAAGTGCTGAGCAGTGAATAAAGCTTTCACCACTTGTGATTTCACTCTATTTTATTATCCACAAAAGATTGATGTTAAAGTAACATATTAGGTTTGGGGATTATATGAATGCAGTCTTCAGAATTCAAAACCAATTGTCTTAAACTCTTAAAATCAAAATGACAGCACTGTGAAGCTTTAATTAATCATAGGGCTTCAGTTTCAAAACTATGCTACACATTTCCAGATTGTGGCTATTATTTGATCATGATTTTCGTGACTATTGTTCCCCAGAAAAACTTCAATCTACATTTTCTGGRCACCTAGTAATGTCATTGACTTTCATTATATATCAGTGCTGAAAATTAATATAAATTTTCTTTGCAGTTTTGATACAATTTRACTGTGAGAAGCAACAGTTAAGGCATTAGCTCAGTTGATTGGAACATGGTGCTAATAACACCAAAGTCAAGGATTTGATCCCTTCATGGCCCATTCACCAAACAGTTGGATGTGATGATCCTTGTGGATCCTTTTCAACTGAAAATATTCTGTGATTTATTAGTCTAAAATCCTCTTTACCCGCTTGTTGTGTCCCGCCTTTGTCTAACAATGTTGTGTCATGAGCATCACTCCATTGATTATTACAAATAAAAAAACTAATATGTCCCTTAAGAATCTGTTTTATAAGGCTCTCATAAACTTATATCAATATTAAGCATCGTTTTACTTGTGAAAATTAGCTAAGTACGAATCTTTAAATTTTATAGAAGAAATCAAGATACTGTGAAATTAAATGCCTTGTCCAAAGACACACATGGAATCAAAATTAAAGGTCAGTTCACTGGCAAAGCAAGAAATCCTTCTGCCATTAAATTGGTGGAATGAAGCCAGGATCACAGTAAGACCTTCAACTGTTCAGCATTTGCTGGGGTGAGGTTTTAGTCTGCATGTTCCTCACACATTCCAAGGRCTTCTGAAGCCTTGAATACATAAGATCATAAATGACATAAATAGGAAATTTAAGGTGTTCATTTCAAACACAACGATGCACATATATCCTTCAATTGTTTTGACTCCTACGTGAAGAGTCCCCTCTTCAGTTACTGTGCACTCCAGGCAGAATGGTCTATTCAGAATATGCACATATTTATTAAGTGAAACAGCTTTCATAAAATGTGGTGTTTTGGCCAAAAATTGATATTTTGAAAGATTTCCCCTACTTGATAAATTTAAGTAACTTGAACACACTGTTCTGTCTATAATACAGTAACATAAGAATTATTTACATTGGCATWAGAGCAGTGTCAAGAAACTACAACCATCTGTAAAACAAGTTCCAACCTTTAGGAATTTATGGACTGAATTGTTTTGATGTAGTGCTGGTTATTGTTTTCAGAGCTTCCCTCTTTTATTTATATTGATTATTTGACATGTGCAGGTTCATTCTCAGCAAATGTAACATCAAAATAACTGTATCAATATRAAGCAATGGAACCAACCATCTTGGAACTCAGACTTTAAACCCTGAATAAGAGTATAAGAGAACAAGATTGGAGGGAGAATGCTGCTAGCTGTATTTCTCTYTTGTGGCAGGTGTGCTTTATGTTGCATCTTGCTGCCTTTGTCCATGAATTGTTTCAACAGAGGCCACCCCTGGGGTGTGCTGAGGTCCCTCTGTGGGACAGCAGGACACGTGGGCAATGCTGCACTGACAGCCCCCCAGCTGGGGTGTGAAATCAGGACACAGACAAGCTGTTCAGCAGAAATGAGGACCTTTCCTGCTCCATAGGGCATTCACAGAGACAGTCAAGCAGCTGGTTCAGCAGATGGGTTCAGCTAGCTCGTAACTTCCTAAATGCTTTGCAGAATAAGTTTATTAATTCTGTATGTAACATCCTCTAAATTCCTTAGCTATAAAAGGGCAGTTAGTCAGCTTCTTCACCCTTCACCACTTTAAATTTCCTATATTTTAAACTCTCCAGAACTGTAAGTATGAACAATGTCATGCATAATGTGGTTTCAGTCTCAGCTGGGATCTTGCTCAGAAACAACGGTAACTAGAACATTGCACACCACCACATCACACAGAGAAGTGRCATGTCTCTTTAATCTCTGAAATAGAGATAGAAATCCTATTTGGAAGTGATTTCTAAGTGAAATGTGTAAGACAAGTAYGTGCATATATTGTGTGCTGAAATGTTAAGCCTGCAAAGCAAAGCTTTCAACAGATAGGAAGTACTGGGACAGAAACTGCTTGTACATTTTGCACTGCAATATTTTCTTTAATAATATATTGACTTATTTTCTAGAGAATCCTTCCAACGTTCAGTTGAAAGTACTTGATTAACAGGTTATGAATTTCCTCTTTACTAGTTAGTGTACACCCTGCACAGCACACTCACTTTCATCCTCTGCTGAATACAAAACAAGCATCCTTACAGTCTTTTCTATGATGCTACTGTTAAATTATCCAAAAGCTTGTCTTTGCTCATTTTGCTAACTCTGTGAATCAAACACATGTTAACAATTCCACTTTATAAGAGTGAGAGGCTAAGGCATGGCCTAAAGTTAAAACTTCCTACTGTGTTTTAGTGTTACCTCTCCTCTTTGTCCAAACTTYCAGAGAGCAAGGCAAGATTAAATAGGCCACCACCCAGAAAGACTGCAACTGATGCTGTAGTGGAACCTCCCTAATCAATTTTTCTTTCATTCTCTACTTGGGCACAAAACATTATGCACTTATGAAACATTGCAGGATGCATGGTAATAAATATTTTTAATAAATTCTTGTAATGATAATGATAAGCCATAAATTATCTTATGTTTTAATTTCCCTGGTTAAATATATTGAAGCACAACATCTCATCTTCACTGCTGACCTGGGGTGAGAGTACAGCAGCATGACATTTACAACAGCTTCTTCAACTGTAATTACCAAAGAGTTAATATATCAATTTAATTAAAATCCCATAGTGATGAACAGCATAAAGTATAAAAAAGAAGTTAACCCAATCCAAAACAAACAAGAGGATCAAGGCAGTCGGTTGAGGCAAAATGAATTACAGTACTTGTCTCACCAGCTCAGAGGGTTATTTGCTCTTTGGAGATAGTGCCACAAAAGGATGTTCATTATTAGACAGTATAGAGGAATATTTGAAGTACCAAAATGAAGAAAGGGAAAAAAAAAAAAAAGGTTGGATTTTCTACTTGGCGAAAAAAAATTCCTGTTGTTCCTATCAAGTTCATTTCCAGATAACATGAAAAACAAAGGTGTTATGTCTTGCTGAAATTTCATCTATTTGTTCTACTGTAGAATTTTTAGTCCAAATCCCTGTAATTTCTAGACCAATCGGTTGACCCCGTATATCGCTGAGCTTCTCAATATCTTGCTAACAATTCCTGCTGCTGCAGTCTTTTCTGAGACAATATTCTCATTTAGCAGATTAAGAGTGGCCAAAGTCAATTAAGATCAGCAGAAGAGAGTTGATGTACATCAACAGGAAAGTTGGCAGAAAAGTTCTGCCATAAAAATTTAACATCTGAAATTTCCTTTAATTCAGTCAAATTTTTATTTCTTCCTCCTATCTTAAGAGTAATCAATGCTTTACATTTTGCTGAAGTGAAATATTAATTTTTTTTCAATATCATTTTATTTAGCACAGAGAGTGAGTATTTGAGAACCACAGTGGGAAAGATGCATTTAAGTGTGCAATTTGAGGGTTGGAGCAGGTGAAAAGCAGAAGCAATTGCAAACACCACAGCAAAACCAGATAACTGAAGTGGATTTCCTTGTGAAGCATGAATTCAACTCTTAAGACACAAGCCTGACAAATAGACTTTCCTCTCCAAACAGCAGCACATTCAAGGATTAGGTCATGGATCATAAAGAGAATAATTTTGACATATAAAATATCAGTAAGATTTGGTAAATGCCTAAATGGATTATTTTTTTCTTCTTCCCCTTTTGAAAGTTTCTTCAATCTCTTATTTCATGACTGGAATGTAGATCATTTATCTCACCTATCATTGAGCTGGATCACTATATTGTCTCCCTCTACCATATAAAGGAAATCACTGACTTGGAAATGCTTTCAACAATAGTTCTAAAGACTTACATACAATAAACCACATATTAAATGAAACCAGCATGAAAAGTTGTAGTGAAACCCAGGACTAGGTTAGGTGCCAAGGAGCAGTAGCAGAAGCTCTCAGAACAGGATCCAAGACAAGTAATATGCTAAGCACAGAGCCAAATGTACCCTACAGCACAACTGAGAAGACCAGCAATAGGAAATGCTGCTGGGAGCAATCTGTGCCTTAAATATGGACCCTGGGGTTACAGTGCAGATATCTGGGCCTGGGTTCACTCAGATGTACGTGGCTCCAAAGCTGAGTGTGGTTTTCTGAGGACAGAGGGCTACATCTTGTTTAAAAATCAATCAGATGTCAGACTTTTCGAATTTGCTATTGGAGTTGATTCAAAGCAGCAACTCGTAAGTGAAGAGTGTTTTAACCACAAGGCTGTTTTACTTGGAACATCCTAGAAATCAAAACTGAGCCAACGGTCTTTCAGCTCATATCTAGCATTCCCCTTTCCAGGCAAGTCTTCCAGACTATGGATTCTTCCTCAAGTTTACTCTTTCTCCCTGACCTAGGAAATGCTTATTTACTGCAACAGAATTTCAGCAAGAACAGAGAGGTCCCTGTTCAGTGTTACCTGTGGCTGGCAACACTGTCTAAACATCCATCTTTTACCTTGGAAGGAAAAAAAGTAATTTTATACATGATCAGACACACAGTGGAACTGAACTTTAAGTCCCCCGTTTTATAGATAAATTCTCTAAATACTTGGTAATCAAACAAACAGGCTTCACACCAAGAGTAGGAGCAGTCATCACTGGATTTGGGAACATCATTCTGGGTGCAGATTACAAATATTCTGAGACTGCTCCCTGGATTGACCTTCCCAGGGTATTTGGAAAGAAGCTCTCTGTGGCTCCTGCTCAGGTCTGAGATAACACCAGCTGGACATCTGCCTTAATAACAGCTGGATATCCTGTCAAACCTTTTGCATTTCTAGGAACATATGAACAAAGCTGCAGGAAAGTTGTCCAAGAACTACCATGCTCCTGGAACTTAAGTGTCTCTGGGTGCAAAGAGCACTTAAACTGAAATTTTAATGTCATAGCATTGAACCTTGGCACCTAAACTTCACTGAGGTTCTAGTCTAGACAATTTAAATTTGGGGTTAACTCCCCCTATTTCTRAAATATCCAGAAGAAGTTCTAAGGCCCCTTAAGAATTATTCTCTGGAAAGTGCAATTTTCTGTTTACTCTGTTTTTCTTTATGTGAAAAGAAATCACTCAAGGATCACTCAAGCACAGTATATTTTATTTAATTTCTGCAATAAATAAATTCTTGCAGGGTTTTTTTTTCCAAAAAAAAAGTTTAACTAAGTTTTACTATGGAAAATAATTCAACTGCTATTATTCTCATTATTATTTTATGCAAGTATTCAGTTGATTCTTAAGAGAAATCATCAAGTCCAGCTCTTTACCACCCCAGGGTTCCAAATGCATATTTACACTTCCTCATATTTTCCTTCCTTCTGGCCAGCCCACTGAGTGGAATCCTTTGTTCAGCTGAGCTGTACTTATCACAGGAATTGGAGAGTGGGAGGAAAAAGCAGCTTTAAAACACTCTGTACTGGAAGTAATGTGGGCCTAGTCTTTAGATGCTGTTAAAATTTATTTTGGTTCCAGCACTCTCCAAGGATCTGCTTCTCAGTGGAAGTGAACTGAAGCAGTGTCCCGATGTCCCCTTCTCTCCAGTCAGCCACACAGGACTTGGCAGAGAACCAAGCAGGCTTTTATGCTTGAAAGACCCCTCAGACAGGAGTGCTTGCTAGGAGTTTGATAAGGCAGAAAGAGCATATTTGTGCTGTTGCATTAAACTGTTTATTTAATTTTAAAAATCTGAATGTATACCACTAAAATCTTATTAATTATAAAAATACCATTAATTATAAAATCTGAATGTTACCACTAAAATCTTATTAATTATAAAAAACCCATTAATTATAAAAATACAATTTCATTGTTTGAAAAGCTCTCTGAATTCATATCCCATCTGCAGAGCTAGGACAACAGTTGATGCTCCTGTAATACCTTTTTTTCTACATTTCCAGCATTGCTTATTCTGGATAGATTTTTTATGATTATAAATATACATTCTAGTTTTGTCATCTTAGTTACCCTTCACTTCCATATGCACTATAATAACTTGCAACATTCTATCTATACACAGTCATAATTTTCCAAGGCATTCCTATTTCTGTTATCTCAGAGAATAAATCTTTCTCCCAGTTTCAGTTTGTATCTCAAATCTAAGTCCTGATGGACACATTTTCTTTACCATTGTCCATGTATTGAGGATGTGATGAAATGAGTGCTATCAAACCAGAACAAGATTTTAAACAACTTCCAAGAATTTGAGAATCTGTCATGGGAGATCTAAGGAGATGCATCCAGCTCTGAGGCCCCCAACACAAGAAGCACATGGAGCTGTTCGAGTTGGTCCAGAGAAAGCCACAAAGATGCTCAGAGTGGGGGCTCCTCTTCTCTGAAGACAGGCTGAGACAGCTGGGACTGTTCTACCTGCAGAAGAGGTTTCACAAAGACTGTACAGTACCTAAAAGGAGACTACAGGGAAGTTGGAGAGGGACTTTTTGCAGTCCCTTGTAGTGACAGGACAAAGGGCAATGTCTTTAAACTGAGAGTAGGTTTAGATTGGATATTAGGAAGAAATTCTTTACAATGAGAGTGGTGAGGTTCTGGAACAGGTTTCTAGGAAAACCTGTGGATGCCCCATCCCTAGAAGCATTCAGGATCAGGTTGGATGGGACCCTGAGCAATTTGGTGTAGTGGAAGGTTCCCTGCCCATGACAGGGGATTTGGAAATGGATGACCTTCAAGGTCCCTTTACCCCAATTCAGTCTATGATCCCATGATATAGTAACCTGTTAAAGAAGGCATTAAAACTAGAGGAAAAAAAGGTTATCTGTGGCTTAAAATRGTGGCGAACAAATTTGCAAACTGTTTGAAGTCTTAAGAACCTGTATTCCCCAGTTAAAATTAAACTCCTGTAACTTGCAGTAAGAACTCCAATTCCACGTCGAGAAGTTCCAGATACAAGGATTTGCTTGTAAGAAATGGAGGTCCAGTCCTCAGAATATCCTGAAATTTTGCCCAAGCTATTTTGCACTAAAGTTGTATGGACTAAAGTTAAATTGATTTTTATTCTATTTCCTTTACTAAAAATGCTTACTTTCAAGGTGAAGGACTCAGAATTTGTACATATCTATTGCACTAAAATAACAGTCCCTTTATTGAGAGCTTACTTTTGCAAATTGTGTTGTTTGATCAGTAGTGCTCCCAGAATGAGAAATGGGAAAGAGAGAAGCTGTGCTAATTCCAAACATTTGCAAATCTATTGCCTTTGAGAAACAAAATAGTTGTGGTTATTTGTGATATCAACTTTCAGCAGAACAAAGTATGCTTGGCTAGTTTTTGTAGACAGATGGGACTACATAGACCCTGATCTTGAATACTGGCCCAGTATGTTCTGGAGAGGGGAGATGGCAGATGAAACACTGCACTCCAATYTGAAGTGAACAGGAGACACTTAGATATCAATGTCGATTGGCATAAGGTACAATTTGGATCCAAGGAAATGTAACCACAAACATTTGGCACTTCAGAAACAGAGCTGCTCTTCTTACCAGTCAAACATGAGAACTCAAATACAACCATTTTCAATAAGCAATGGATTTATTTCCAATAACGTAACTTTGCAAGTTCCAACAAGGAAGTAAAACCTACTGTAAGTAAATAACTAGACATAACAAAGATAGTAGCTCATAAATGCTGCTCTTTCACTCAAGTTAGAATGCCCTGGACTGTTTCTCTAATAAGATATAATTTACACTTGATGCCAGGGAAATAACATGGTCTCCATAAAGAAAGTTTGTTTCAGGTTATTCCATAGCCACATATTTTGGTTTTTTTCTAAACCTCTTTTTGTCACACAGAGTTGTAACCTAAAGATAACATAGCTGAGGTGCTAATCTCTGATAAAATTGCCACTTTAAACTGTGGCAGGTGTACTATTGACATWAGTTATTAGCTTGACTAACTAGTATCAGTAGTGACCAATCTTTGCTTTCATAACTGCTGCTGATGGCTGTACATGGTCTGATTTATTAAAAATTCTTCCAGAAAGACACTGAGAAAATCCATAGCATAGCTGCAGTCTCTGGAAAATGGTAAAAAATGATCAGATGCCATAAAGAGGTCTCTTGCTATGTTAGAGACCAATTTCTACTGTACAATTCTTGTGGTTTTTAAAGTATCCAAACTCAAATGACATCCACTTATATAACCCAGTTTCCTAGTAGCATTTATTATGGTATTAGCTTCAAATGAAAAAAACACAGCCACATGTAATTAGAAGTCAAAACCTAATAAGCAGTAAGTTCAGAACAGGCTATTTGTTTCTAATAATTTCCAAAGAATGCATGCAACAGGAAAGAGAAACTTATCATTAACAATCCTATCTGAAATGACAAAGAAATAATTCTATGAATCATTGTCTCCACTTGAATCTCTCATACTATCCAAAGCTGATTTGAAGAAGGTTTAATTTTTTTAAACACCAACACAAAATTATTATACCCCATGCCTTGGTGTGGGTCAAATTCTTAWATCCTCCCTGGCATAGCTTTCTGTGTTCTTGCTTCCATTTCAATATGTGGGTTGTTAAAAATGTCAAATATCAGAAGAGAMGCTTTTGGAAGTTTTTTGTGACATTTTGGAATAAAACTTCAAAATATGTAATTGCTTTTACATTATTAAATGTAAAAAGCCTGTAGTCAAAGGCCTCCATTAAATGCATAGCAGTTATTAATAAAACCTGTTACTTAATTATAAATCAAGATTTTTTTTCTTTTCAGATGCAGCTGATGTGACATTTAAATTACAGACAGTAATAACATGTGGACATAAAATGAAAAAAGAGCCACACAGGTCTCCTTTGAGTAGAAAATTTTGTCCAAGGTTCCAATCTTGCAAAAAATTATTTCAGCTCATAAGTGCACCCACCAGGAGCAGTATCACTTATGCAGCAGAATGGTTTTCAGCAGGTAGCATTTAAGATGGCCCCCAAAAGAGTGACCTTAAGGCCAAACCTCTGTAGAAGTGCAGATCTCCTGCAGAATTTACCATCGTGAAGGAATATAAACTTGATGCCTTCGGAAGAAAAAGTGTATGACTGTGTGACATTCCATGCAGCAGCAACTTTTATGTGCTTTCTCACTGCCCTTTCTGACAAATCATTCAGACATTTTTAATCCCTGGGCCACTTCATGCCTTGACTTCTTGGTTAATATAAGCAAGCTGGTGCCAAACACGCTTTTGTTCTGTGACACCTCTTTTGAAAGCCTGCAGTATAAACCAAACCTTATAATTCAAGCCTGTAACATTGGCTATATGAGTGTAACCATGTTGCTCTTATAGAAATGGACTACCTTTTGCTCCATCAATCTAAACACCATGTGAGCATCCTGTCTTTTATGTTTTCTTAATCTTACATATTGGGGATTTGAGTCTTACTCATAAATTATCACTTTTCTGTTAAAATCTTTAAAACTGTTCTGACAGTAGTAGACATCAGTCCATCAGGTAGATTAAGGTGAGCAGKTTATATCAGATGAGATGCTAACCAGGCATCAAGCATGTATCATGAATTATCTATTGAGCTCAGCTAGATTTTATACATGTGACCTACAGCTTAAAACTGAACATTGACTGCCAACTCACTAAAGTTATCCAGGTCCTCTCCAAATTCTTCTAAACACAAACGCATATCTTAGGAGATTTAGAGATTTATCTGTTTATTAGTGTTTCAGTTACCACTAAAAAATTCTGGGATAACTYATCCCATTTCCAAGAAAGCCTTTGAGAGAGAAAAGAAAATGCAAAGTTGCATTGTCATCTCARTCCATGTAGAGTGTTGTCATAAAACAATGACCAATGAAATTAGGAAAACCCATGGTATGCATAGGTTTTCAACATTAYTAAAACATGTCTCTTTATGTAATTATGTAACATACACCCTTTAGCTCAGTTAACAAGAGATTTCGGAACTGAATTTTAGAAAGGTGAAGTATTACCAACTTTWGAGTCACACTTCAGTACTGCTAACTTATTTTGGAGTTATCAAAACCAGGTAAGCTTGAGTGAGAAAAACTTTATGGCAATGCTTTTGATAGCTATACAAATGGTCAGCTGACTTTGAAAAGCTTTCTCTGCATTTGCTGCTGTTTCCTCATGTGCAAAGTGACAACACCGTCATTTTGAAGGTGAAATTATTAATTACTATTAGCTACATGATTAGTATTAAATTACAAGTGTACTTCTGTCTTGGGATAGATCAAGTGGCTTTTAAARCTCTTCAGTATCTCTGCCTTTATCAGGCTGTGATGGTTATAAATTAAATCTTGCCCAACCAAATTACTTAGCAACATGGGTTGTGGCAGAGGCAAGATAACAGCCTTTTCATGCTCTTTTAAGACAGATTTTGATTTGCTAAAAGCTTGCCCAAGTAATATGTAAATCCTCATACTGGAAATCTGATGCATGTGGTTCATCTCTGCATGAGACTCTGCTGACCACATCTGTTCAGTTCTGTAGTTCACTCAAAGAAAATCCCTACTTATTAGTGTTCCTCAGTCCTTCCTGATCCTTTAGGAATGCTAATGTTTCAGGTAGCAGCTTAGGGCTGGCAATTATTTTGACTCCTGTAACACAGAAWTATAGAACTGAGCACTGAAATGGAGTGTTCATATGGGCAAAAGTCAAGGGAACAATTGTTAGAACCAAGGACTTCCATTCAAACCACTTGGGCAAATGCTAACAAGCAAACTGCAGAGTCATTCTTTTCAAGACAGCAAGCTGTTTTAAAAAAAWTGACTCAAATCCATTGAACAATTGATCCTGTCTCATTTTTTGGGATTTCTGCAAAGCCTCCTAGCCTGTAGAAACACCTCCTGTATGGAACAACTAAACAATCTCCCACAACTTCCTTAGCCTTCCAAAGAAGCAGAAAGACACTCATTTCTTTACAGGAAGGTGATTAGGATTTAACTTTATAATAATAATTCATAAGCAAACAATGATCAAGGTCCTTCATTCACAAGGTACAGTAGCTTCAAAGTCCTKTCTGAAGAAGTTCCTTTACATGTGAGCTTTGTTATGAAAAGCTCCATGTGATGTGACAGRTTGGTTAGGGGACAAGGAAAACCACCTATGACACAGCTTGTGATAGTACTTTGTGAAACAATGTACCAGGAACAGAAATGTCTCTTGATCYTTTTTTCTCCCCTCTTTCTTTGCAAGGTAACGTTTATTCTTCATGGATGTTTGAAATATTCTTTTATTTCAGTTTAGCAACAAAGACAGACTTCTCAGTCATTTCCATAAGAAACCCAGATAACTCCTCAGGAGCAAAACAACTTAAAATAATCAGGAGAAAAATGGCAATGATGAAGGAGTTTTTCARACTCTTGCAGAACCAACAGCAAAATTCACAAGGTAACGGAACAATTAATTTACAAGGTTGCTTTACAGGTTTTGAATAAAAATAGCCCCTTGAACACTAAATGAAAATAAACACATTTAATTAAATTATTAAATTAAGGCCAGTAGCCTGCTCGGGAAGCTTGATCCAGGGATTAAACACAGAAAATTTAAAATRGTATTTGATCTGGTAGGTATGTTGAAAGACCAAAATTTTTTGAATGGTAGCAAGCAACTGACTAAAAAAGTCACTAAAAGCTCAACTTTAAGCCCTTGAATTGTTTCCTTAGAGCTTTGACCATACACAGTGTGAGGTAGAAACCGTAAGGTTTTGAACTCTTACAAGCGTGAATAAAAGAGGCTGTACATAGAATAAAGCTCTAATAGTGAAGGCATCCTGGCCTATGCTGGACACCTTGTCTTCTCCCTTTTGAACCACAAGATAGAAGAAAAAATAAGAGAAAAGCTTCATGACAGTTTTCAAATGGACAGATGAACAYCTTTTTTTCAAAATAGATGGTATTTATTTTATTTCTGGTACTTGGAAGAACGTAGGAAATATACAGGCAGAGCTACTCAAATGCAATGTTTTTAATAAGGAAACACTCAGGTTATTTACAGGAGTAGCAGCCTAATAACTTTTTCTTTGACTGGTCAAATCTGTTTTATGTCCTTCAAAGTCCCATGTCGTAGCTCTTATTGATTTGTGGTGACATTTACCAGAAAAGACAGAACTCTTCCCTCACCAGCCCCTTGCTATTGAACTCAGCCAATACATTGCTCAGGACTAACCAAGCTGCTTCCAAACCCAGAGCCTGAAGTCAATAAAAGCTTTATAGGATTTTCCACTTTCCCCACAGGAGAAAAATAGCTGTGAGTTTGTTGTTTGGAAAGGCATTGATTAGCATATTGCTGGAACAGACTGTTGACCTAACTATCACAGACTCAGCATGAAGAAGTCTCCTAAGTACAAGTATCTAGCAGAGTAAGAACTCATTTCTCTCGCCTCGTTAACCATTTCCTGAACTTAGAAGTGCTATATTTCATTTGTTGCATTAGTCAGGCAACTCAATAAATGCAAAAAATAATTCAACATCTAATGAAAGCAAACTATCAACTCATCTAGAAGTAGAAGAAATAATTCAATTTGCATTTAAAAAAATAAAGGTGTAGTTTTTTCTTCCACTTTATATTTTTCAAGCTATTTATTTAAAATAAATTGAAAATTATGAGGACGTAGTTCAGGTGACAGGACACCCCCAGAGCAAAAAAAGTACATTTTCAGTCACTCAGCTGTCCAATTCAAGACAGCAGGACATAAGCAACGTGGGACTGCTCTATTTGTAACACTCCTGTTAACCCAGCTGAGATACAGAATTCAGAATGCTTACTACAAGCTTCCAAGATGTTTAAAGACACTGTGTTTCTCTTGATCTTCATTGGGGGGGAAAGGAAAAAAATAGTTATGCTGAATGAAAAAATCTATGTGGAACTGCACCAGAAGACAGATAACTGCAATAGTGTATTGCAGTGGAACAGAGTATTTTTAGGTACTTTAAGAATGGAAACTGTAGGCTTTTTGTGTAGAATTAAGGGAATACAAGATGTGAGAGAGCCACATTGCCTCCTTTCTTCCTGCCTGCACTTGGTTTRTTTTCCCAAAAAGTTGCTCTAGTATTATTCCCAGTTACAATTTTGATTAATGAGGAATCCACGCTTCTTCAGGCAAGATCTGGTTTTAAAGTACTCTTGTTTATGTTCTGAGTGTGTCCTGTACAGTTGATGTTGGTAATGGACAATACTGAAGAACAGGCACTTTTAGCAAAATAATACCCCAAAGAGATCTTAATCTATGTGTCTTTTTCATTGCTGGAGATACTCTATGTCCCTTGTCTCCAGGAATCACTGTATGTCTCATTCAGTTTCTCTAGCATTCTTTYCTTACAAAGAGCATGATGTTTTGCTGCTCTCAGAACACAGAGTAATGCTTCTTCACCATAAGAAAAACCTTTCAGTGAACCAGTTCAGAGGGTCCAGTGAACAAAAAAAAGGTTGGATAAAAAGTTTCTGAATGTGTTATCATGAATCCACCTGTATGGATGAATGTGAATGAGTTTCATATATACTAGCTCTGTTACGGTGTGYTCCACTGTGAATGCATTCAGCAATATAAATCAGAAAGGATTTAGGTACATGTGTATGTATGTGCACAAACACACACATACACCCCTTTTCTGAACCAAAACAACAGTGTACAGCATGATTCTCCCAAGATCTGGGTTCATAAAGATTCTGTTTATTAACACACAACTCTGCCTCATGGCRGAAAGCTAAATGCCTCATTACCCAATTATGCCTACAAAATAACTCTGTATCATTCTCATTTTTACAAATGAAGCACTGAGGCAAAACATAAATTGATTGCTCAGAGGCCAAATTATAGCTGATCCAGGATTGAACCCCAGCCCAAATCTTTATGTACCAGATGATGCTTCTATAGTTTGGCTCTGAGGTCTAGTTCATATAAAGGGAGAGAGTTTTTTCTGAGAAAAAGATTCTGTAAGAGCAGTGGAGCTTTGTAAGGTCACATACTGTCCTTAAACTTCAGTCTTTAAAAGCTGGAAGAAGAATGCAAGAAAAGATTGAACACATGAATGAAAAAGTGGACATTTTACGGTTGTGTAAGGAAGAAATCTTACTAAAGAGAGACTTAAGGTCTCAATCCAAGGCAACACCATTATGCTAATATACAATGGGCATAAATGAGGGCAAAAAGAAGCACCAGAGAAATTTCATCTTCCATGGACTTTAGATACCCACAATGTTTGTGTCTATGAACCAGTAACCCATAATTCATGATAGAGAAAAACAAACAAAAAAACACATCTGAAAAATGAATTAGTCTGTTTAATATTTGGAATAAGAGAARCTGCATTCTGTAAGTTCCTTTTCTTTCTCTCCCTTAGGGGGAAGTAGCAAATTTCCTCAGATGTAGAAATATATTCCATTACTGCATCTCCCCAGCTATTTTTCTGCAACACTGGTCATATTTTAAATGCAAGTAAGCATCTGAATAAAGGGTGGAGAACTTCTGAAGTGACAGATGAATGAATCCAGGCTCTTCTAGTGGTTTCTGTTCTCTAACTCAGTTTGTGCCGATTTATTCAGGATTCTTCACTTCAGACACTTTTTCATTCATTTCATCATCCTCTCATTGACCCTAAGATCCTTGAATTTGCATAACAACTTCTTGTGTGAAACTTTATCAAAGCAATACTCAGATTTAAGTCGAACAGATCTATTCGGTTGGACTCGATGATCTTAAAGGTCTCTTCCAACCTAGAATTTCTGTGATTCTGTGATTCTATAGCATGCCCAGTTTCTAATTTCTTTGTCCCACTTGCTCCTTGATTAATTCTGTCACGTGCTTCTGACAATATCTAATTATCTAAACCCATGGCTCTTGGCTACAGTGTAAGAGACTTTTATCTAACAGACTAACAAGTTCATCCTTTATGAATAATTCTAAAAATCTTTCCCAAAACAGCAGTTAAATTTGCTGGCCTGTTGTTCTCTGCTTCMCAACCTGAGTAAACTAGTAATGAACAAAATGTCAAAATTACAAATTCTGGCAGTGTCTGATCAAATGAAGGTGCCCTCTTAGTGTTTTGTACCTGCTTAGTGTTACATCTATAAATCAAGGTTTAGGATGTGCCTTGTCATCTGATCTGYTGTGGCATCAGTGCAAGATAGAGCAGGGAAAGAGACAGCAAATAAATTTACTTCAAAGGCTGTTATGTGAGGGAGGATTTAGGGAGCAGGGATTCCTTTCCTGGGATGACATCACTTTCACAGAATTGTAGGAAGCATAAGCTCCAGTCCACTACAGAGATCCATTGCCTTCTTTCTGACAGAAAKCTTTTTGGTGAGACTCTTCACTGAAAGATAAAAATATTCTAAATGGCTTAAAACGTAATTGAATTACATTCAACATTTAAACCAAAATGACAGCTAAGAGCATGATACTGACACATGAGAGCATGATCTTTGAACACAGGAATTACCTGTGTTCAGCTAACTAAATTTCTGTGCAATACATCAAGAAGCATATTTCCCAATGCTTAGTTTTTTCACTCTTTCCCTAAACACTCACTGCTTGTTAGTGTTGGGGGCAAGATACTGAATCCAATGGACTGTTCAGGCACTACTSCTAGCTTAGTGTTTCTATGATCTTGCTCCTCTGCACTGGACTCTCTCCAGTGGGTCTGCATCTTTCCTGAAAAATAACTATCAATTCCAAACCTCTCTAGGTTACACTGGCAAAAGCTCCATGTTACAGTCAAGGTGCTGTCACCTTGTACCATGTGGCCTGCACTGCCACCACGGAAATTCGTATTTCCGCTTGTTGCACAGAGGTACTTGAGATCATGGATTCTTTATGGTGGCCTAAGAAATGCTGCTTTACACTGGTACCCTCTATCTGCAAAAATATCCTGTTGTCCACAAAGGTTTTTGGGATGATATCTATTATCTGCAGTTAGCTCATCATTTTGCAGCAATTTTTACTCCTTTTAGTCATCATTATCTACTCTTTGTATTAATATTATTTCATCTGTTCCTTTGTAAGGACCCAGTGAAACAGCTCATCTCCTTTAGAACTGCTTGCCCTCACCTAGGAGAGAGAGTTCTCTACTGTTTTTCAGGGACTGAATTTTTCCCTCTTTCTTCTTTTATCACCAAGGCTACAAGCCTTGGCAACAGGGAAAACAGAACATCTATTTTTAGAACCAATGAGTGAGAAGTGCAAAGACCTAGAGATGGACCAATTAGTAACTATTCTGTATCTGTAACATTCGGCTTTGGATGGAACAGAAAAAGGCAAATCTGAAGATCATCTGCATGAGATACTGGAAACAATGAGAGCAATCTGATACTGCCCAAGGGAAATATATAATGACAAAACAGTATGGGATCTAAAATTGGATCGTGTAGAACCCCAGCATTAATGACTGTTTCATTAAAGAGGCTTGACTACAACAAGCAGGCTCCCCTGAAAGAAATACAATTCATGAAATGCTAGATAATCCAGAAGAGATAATAAATCTCTGCTGTAGAAACTGATGTTTATTTGTAACAAATGATGCAAACAAATACTAAAAGAGTGGATTAACATGGTCTTTTTTAGTAAATATGTGACRGGAGCTCTGCTGGATACTTCTATTAAGCATCTGGGGTGAATGACAATTGAAGTCAGCGCTGAAATTTCTTGCACATGTTGATTACTAGTAGATGTTCTTCCACCTGAACTACAGCCTCATATTTAATAAATGGATACAAAAGTAGGCAGTATGAAAACTAATTCTCTGTAAGAAATACTGATCAATTCAGTATGKATCACAGTTAAATCCAAACTTGTAAAATGAAACATGGTCAAACAGATATAATACAGGAAATGACAGACTATCTGCAGGGAACCAAATTAGTACAACACTGATTACAAACAACCAGTTCAGATTAAATACACAATCTTCTGTTACTGTGTTGCTGACTAATAGGTTAGTTGAAAGCAGGCCTAGACCTAATTTTTCCRTAAGAATTCATTCAAGATGCTGTATTATTCCTTTTTTTGGGGAACAATTGGTTTTGAAAACACATTACTATTTATTCATGCTGCCCAGACAATTACAGCTAAGATTTCTACTACTTGAAATTGTATAAATGAAATACCAGTAAATATTGAGTGGCAAATAAACACAGCTTTAATGCCCTTGTTCTWCCACACAGTCTGAGTACAGGAAGCAGTAAGAACTTGTTAGTTAGGCAGTGAGGCTTTACCAAAACAGGGCCAGTAGCATTTCTGGGATTAGGACTGACACTCAGATCCTTTCTGGAGACTTCTCCTGCAGTTTTTCCCAGACAGTTTAAAGGCTGAGGGTCTCACCTACTGTAGTGGTATTGATTGAGGAGAGCTTGCTGCAGATCTGAGCTACCTGATCCACCTGGAGATTCTTTCTCACTCTYCTCAAATGTTAGTATTTAAATCTTTACCATCTCCATTATACTTCTAAGCCTTTCAAGTTAGACAAGTTTTAATTTCACCAGCAATCAGACTGTTCTCCTCAAAAGGCTCCTGGGAAATTCCATCTGCCACAGGAGCAACAATTCACTCTCATCAACCAGGCTCTTCCAAAAGCAATTTTGGCTCTCTGCATGGGAAGTACTGAGTGTACTACTGAAAAACAGATAATTGTGACTCTTTTTAGGTGATTACATTCATTAGCTGAAAATACAGAGGGAACATTAATGTTGCCTTATTAAAATAAATTGCAAGGAAAGGAGTTTGATGGTTAAGACCCTAGAATAACATATCAGCAAACTCATAGCACCACTCTTTGAGTACCCTCAAAAATTACAGTATCTTTATACCTAAACTTCTCCTGCTTATTTCTTTTTTTGTGGTCAGGGACTTGGTGTGTTGAATTTAATGCAGCCATCACTGCTCTGTCATGAAAGACTTCCAAAATTCAGAGAACATGAGTAGAGGTCACTGYGGAATCATGATGAAATGGCAGTAAAGATACTCTGCTGATGCCTTGGAAGTTCACTGAGGTAGTCATTCAATTACTTGGCTAGCAAAGGRCTGTCAGAAGGGGAAGGATTCAAAYCAAGTGTGTTGAAAAGATKAACTGTAATWTAAAATACTGCTCTTATGCAGTCCTTTGAATAACAGGGTTAGRACTGTACTTTACCAGCAATGGAGAAGAAAGAGCTATAGAAGTATATGTACATACACGTGGATATACACTCATATGCTTGCATGGGTTTGTGTAAGTACAAGTTCCAAGGGAAAAACCCTCACATTTTGTGAGGAACAGGGAAGTGACTAGTCCTGTGCGCCACACCATCAGTCTGTTATCAACCAAGACCAAGCACGGAATTGCTGGGCAGAACACACTTTAACAAAGCTGCTTCCTCACATCCTGGAAACTACTGCTATGAACACCCTYTCTCACAMYTKAAGYCCCCTAGGCACAGARCAACTGACAGTCAAGATTCATGGAATTCACCCACTGTATGGCACCATGTCCATCCCACCTCTGCTTCCTCCCACAACTTCATTACAAAGCTGACTCCAGCTGCTGTGGCCAGGTCACAGCTGTTCTCCCCACAGCTCCCAGTTCTGAGAGCAGATCTGAAGAATKATTAGAGGCAAATACATGGCAGGAAAAAAGCCAAACAAGCACAGCAAAAAAAAAAAAAAAAATCCTACCTAATTGATCATCAATCCAGTCGTGATGTTTCAACTTTTTCAGTTTCAAGTGTACCCTTTAATTTGTAGATTACAGTGAACACATTTCTGGTTAGTCTAAGCTCTGCTTCTTATGAACTTTTTCTGAATCAGTGCCTGTACTCCTAAGCTAACACTGTTTACTGATAAAGACTTCAGTAAATTTTAAAGGTTTTAGAAAACATTGCATATTGTTAACCTGTCTTTGGGACATTCAAAATACCAAATACAGCACCAATGGCCAGACTTGAAACAGACCATGGAAGAAAGAATGTTGTTTCTTTTCCTCATCCTTCCATTAGGGCTACTTAATAGGTAAGAGTTCTGCCACATAACAGAAGAACATCTTGTTCAGTGTCAGAAGAAAGCTTGTAACCCTAAACCCCACTCTCATGACCTGAACTGTGCTCCTTGCTGAAAACTGAGCAAGCTTCCTTTCCTGCTTACTCAGAGTCTGGTGTTACTCATTTTCAAATGGACAGCACTCTTCCCCTCTACTCCAGTTCACAGAGCTGGCTCCTAGTTTGCCAGTTTATTCCACCTTCAGAGTAAGGTGTTTTCATCTTGAACTCTGAAAACAAGGCAGTTTTTAGTGTTTTGGGTAGTATTTATGAGCCTGGGTGGTACAAGCAGCATGCAGGGGATGAGCTACACTGGTCATTTATGCTTTTATAGGAGAAATAAGCTCACAAACTGAAGGGGCTACAGTTCCACAGGGTTAATCAGATTTCAAATTTGAGACCAAATCATGCCATTCATTAAAAGTTTATTTAGGGTCTATGAATGGTTGCAAGAATGCCATCCTTCGTCTCTATGCAGCCCCTCCCCTAAATATCTCCATTTTCAGGACTAGTTCTCCAAAAATTCTAAAATTAGCACTGATCTGAAAATTTGCTGAGTCTCTGGGTTAACACCCTGACTTGTCATTATGATGTTAGTGAGCAAAGGCACTTGAGCACACTGTTCACTGATGCAATTGCCTTGAAAGAATAAACCCAAGGAAGAGCCCTAGTAGGTAGGGCTCTTATAGACTTATAGTTTTAAAACTTTACTGCCCATTAAAAGGCAATGTCACAAAACTGCAGTTTCCCTCAACATTTTTTTTAAACTGTCAATCACAGCTAGTTATACAGTATATAAAGTTGAACTGACTGCTTTACAGGAGAGTATCTAATAGGGTAATATGCACATTCCTGAGGACACTACCACCAGTGAATCTAATTTTAATTAGACACGCTCTCAAATAATAGTTTTTTTAAACTAGCATATCTGAAAGGAAATACAGATTTGTGAAGGAAGTTTACAGGTGGTTACTTTATAAGCAATCTGAAAGGTGAGAAAGGGTGCAAAGAAAAGGTGATATGAACTTTGAGATCAGTGTCAGAATAGCAGACATCTCAATAACTTAATTTTGGTTTTTTCTCCTTTTTGAAGTTTCTCAGAAGTTTTTATCCATGCAAAAATTCAGGTCTGTTTGGGTTATACAGTGATTATGTTTCTAGGGAATTTCTCTTAGGAGTAAAACTCTCTGGATTTTATCAGTTTTATATGACAGACAAAAGAGAAGGAATGTAACAATAAACAAAAAAAGCTTATTACACTTGGAAGTCTAAAAGGTGATTAATCATGTGTTACATTTTAGTCCACTTTATCAGCTGTTTCTCTGACAGCACAATACAATGGTGTTTCCCTAAAGCAGAATTTCATCATGACACAGGTGGTTATGCCACTTAATTGCTGGTCATTATATCATGGAGTATTAGAAATTATGTAAATGTAGAGAAAGAGCTTCTCCTGGCTGCAGAATCAGTCTTCAATGGCCATTACAGAGAACGATCATTGAAATGGGATGAGTGTGTACACAGGTAGGACAGGTCTTTAGAAATACAGTTTTTGTGCAGCTGGTTTGGACTTTCCTTTGTTTTATGTGTCATGYAGATGAAGCCACAACCTCACAGTTACTCACTCTTCCTACCAGCACTTTTGGTAGGCTGATTATAATTTTATATATAAATACATCCCTATAAGCCTTTATTTCATTAAGCTGCTTTTACCAACAATGASTTTTCAACATAAGCATTTTCAGAAATTGTGGCCAAACACACAGACTGGTAATTCTCTCTTCTCACCCAAACACACAACCTTAGTCCCCAGCTGCAAATGCTCTTCATAAAGCATTTTTTCATGTGAAATAATCCCACAGTATATGACCTTGCTATTTTAAACTTAAATTAGTAGCAGGGGGAAACACACAGCACCTGTGAATCAGAACAGRTTTTCCCAGCAAGTTTCATTTCCTATCATACCCGATTCAAGATTAGATACGTGATTTCACTTCAGAAAAGTACAGTATTGATTGTTATCTTATGTCTTTCTCCTTTATTCAACATACAATACCATCTCAAGGACCCTGACGCTTTTGCAGCTGTGCAACAGGTGAGGAGTTACATATATGCAGAGAATTTTCACTAGTGAATTGTTTATTGTGCATGATACAGGGTCATGGCTGTTCTTCATTCATTTGGCAAATTGATTATAGCTCCTTAAAGCCTCTCAAGCAACACAAAACAGACAGAAGAATTATGAGCTAGTTTAGTGCATTTTACCTTGATAGAAAGAGCTTGTAGCTCAGAGAAGCAGGTAGGAAATTATATATACACACAGCCTTCAGCTCGAGGCTTTCACTGCAAGCTGCATGACTAAATCAGAGCCTTATTAGTACCTTGCTGATGACTTTGCTTTGAAAATGTACTGGGGGAGGAAAAAGGTTGTTTGCTCCTGGCTAAGGGGATRTGTAGCTGGAATATTTATCAAACCACTCCAACTGGTTGACATATGTTATTCAAAGAGCAATCTTAAAAAAAAATGTATAACTGTGCTAACTGAGTTTATCATGTGTTTTTTACACATTTTACAGTTGCTAAAATTGCAAGCAAGATTTCATGCCAAATTTAGATKTGAATCCAAACCTAAATTTCATGCAGTATCTGAGGCTGGGCATAGGCATTCCAGTAATGATATYTGGTAGCTTTTCCATTACTTAACAKATTAGGGCAATTTGGCATCCTGGCTCACTGCTGTGATTTTCCCCAGCCATGAACCAAGCCCCACAYGGCCACTCCCAGTAGGACTGGGGAGAGAACTGGCAGGGCAAAAGCTAGAAAACTYGAGTTGAGCTTCAGACAGTTTAATAGGAAAAGCAAAAACTGCATGTACAAGCAAAACAAAACAAGGAATTAATTTGGTGCTTCCCCGGGGCAAGAAGGTGTTCAACCATCTCCAGGACAGCAGAGACCTATCACACGTAAAAGCAACTTGAGAAGAACAAACACCATCACTRCAAATGTCCCCCTTCTTTCTTCTTCCTGTAACTTTRCACACTGAGCATGATGTCACACRATCTRGAATATCCCTTTGGTCAGTYTGGGCCACCTGTCTGGGCTGTGYCTCCTCCCAACCTTCCAGGYCCCCCTGATTTCCTCACCAGCATGGCCTTAGGGAGCAGGAAMGGCCTTGGCTCTGTGTAAGCCCTTCTCTCTATAAACAGCTCTGTATTATCAGCCCTGTGTTCAGCATTGAAATTGAAAAGTCAGCYCCATACCAGCCACTGGGAAGAAAATTAACTCTACCCCAGGCAAAAYCAGCACACACATGGAACAGGAAGATTCTGCAGACTGCATATAATGGATCTGATCTATTCTGCATATGACATTCCACAAAGAGCTGACTGTGGGTACAAGATGGGTGTCCCTCAAATATGTCAGCATCAGCAAAAGTCATGAAACCAAAACCATTCAGAAACAAGAATATTTAATTTCTACATGCCTCCTGCATTTTCACAGACTCACTTTTGGGGGCAAGTTCCCTAGGATATACATCTGCTTTTTAAATAGGAATATCAATCTGGAAGATAAAATTCAATCAAAACACCCAGCCTGTAAGGTTTAGTGAGAACAAGACCAGACCAGATTAGATTTAAGACAGAACACTAGGTTGGAAGGGACCTCAAGGATCACTTGGTCCAACCTCTTTTGGCAAAAGCCTGRTCTAGACAAGATGGGAGAGTACCCTGTCCATCTGAATCTTAAAAATATCCAGCGTTGGAGAATTCCCCACTTCCCTTGAGAGATTATTCCACATGGCTGATTGTTCTCATTGTGAGCAACTTTTTTCGTGTGTTCAATCAGAATCTCCCATGGAATAACTTGTACCCATTACCCTTCCTCTTTTCCACRTGACTATTGGTAAAAATGCAGTTTTCATCTGTAGCCACCCCTGAATACTGGGAAATGGTGATAAGGTCTCCCCWWAACCTTCTTTTCTCAAAGCTRCCCAAACCCAGCTCTCTCAGCCTTGCYTCACRGGGCAGCTTTCCAGTCCTTTGATCATCTTTGTTGTGGCCCTTCTCTGTATCCTCTCCAGCCTGCTCCTATGAGCTATAATCCTGAGGCACCAGGCCAGATCATCCTTGTAAGGCTGACACAGAATGAGGAGATGTTTAGGAAGGCTGTATTTTCATCAGTTGTAGGATAGGGTTTGTAAATTTTTTGAGAGTCAGTTTAATAATTTCCATGCATTTATTAAATCATGTATTCAATCTACAGYGCCTTGTTTCAGAAAGTCACAAAATAGGTTCTTGTTAAGACTTCTGGCACTTTATTTCACTGCCAAAGACTGACAGTATTACCTCCCCTTCCCTGCCTCACCTTTTTTCTCCCTGAGAACTCCTGTATAACTAGGCTTCCAAAAATATTAATTTGCCCTCTGCTTGTCAAGATTCATGTACTGTTTTCAAGCACTGACAGCAGATACTTACAATTACATCATTTGTCATTTGTTGGGGCCATTTCTCGCCCATGTAAATAAGTATAGTAACACAATAAACTGGAAGAAAAGTCTGRCTTGAAAACTAGATGCCTCAATTGAAGATGTCACAGCAGAATCTCTACATTCACTACTTAATAACAGAATGCAAGTGGCAGCATTTGCAGACAGAATATTTAGGTTGCTCAGGCTTATAAAAAAGTCTGAGAGAATGTCAAAAGGAGAGATAAAACACAGTGACTGCTGTCATTCCATGACAAAAGCATTGTGTACACTGAATAGATAATTAGTGATTGTAAATCTCCTGTAAGTGAGGGGAGAAAGATTTTGAATTAATTTGAGACATCACTAACAATACCCACTACATTTTAGTCAGTTGTGAAGAACAAGGTAAACAGAAAGACCGAGATAGCAAATAATTGAAAATACGTCATGAAATCAATTACAGGCATTCATCAAAAATAACATTTTCCCTCCCYATCGCTTTTTAGAGGGAAGTGCAGGCAAACAAGAAATCCAAACACAGTTAAGAGAAGTCTGTAGGGGAATGGACAATTTTCAAGAGAAAATGAATGTACAGAACAGAACTAATCAGTCCAAGGAACAGACTAAGAAATAACAGAAGTGTACAAATAATGAATATCATGCCTAATAAGAMTCATGATACATCTACTTATCTATGATCATTCTGCAATTACAAAACCCACTTAAACACCTCACAGATTTAAAATAGTTGGGTAGCAAGATTTTACAACCTCATATGAATATGATGATCTTCAAGACTAACAAGAATGTTCAAATTCYGGGGACAATGAGGACACTTAAAAGTGGGAAAACAAAGAGCATAATTGTTTCAGATTTAGCATAATCCAAATTCAAATTTTTTTTCTAGAAGAAATTTTCTGCTRCATGCTGGTTATTCTCAGTGTCTCCCACTGTAATGTTTAATTTTCTAATGTATGTAGATCTGTGTGTTTGATCTGTTATGGTAATTCCACTGCACTAAAAATCAACTAAGTTATTAGCTTGTTGAGAATCTTCCTTTTTTTTTCCTCCCCATGACACAATTACCCTTTTTCTAGAACAATCAGAAGTGTTCTGGCAAATATTTGCACTACTCTGGAAAACAATAGTTTATAGATGTGGTTGGATGATGGAATTTCCATCTTTCCCTAAAAGCAGGCACCRTATTTAAGGTAAAACTGTAAAACTGTAAAAGGGAAAACCAGTTATTTGTACAGGAACCTTAGTTTGAAATTCCTTCTAAGGGTCCTTTTTCCATTGTTCCTTAGKCAGGCAACAGAGAGATGAACCTTACTTGGAAGCGCAGACTGTGCCAGATGGAGCAGGCTGGTTTAAAAATCAAAGGGACACAAGGGCCTGTTTTCTGTAGGAGATAAACACAAAATGTTCTGCACTGCCAGCACTCACAAGCCCTCCTGCACCTTGGTGCAGCAGGCRTTAGTTGGCTTTGAACTGCTCTGACGCCCACTTTGGCTGAGCTGCATTGGGTCCAGGAGCACCATCATCACTTTATGCTGCTTCCCAGTATTGTCAGTGAGTGGAAAGTAYTGGTCTTAATCTGCTGTATTTAACATTGTTAGGTTGAGTGCCTGAAATRTTCAATGATAAGCTATTTGTGGGATGGTATGGCCTCTACAAACCACAAACATCAGTTAAGCTTTAGAAAAGCTCTCAAACTGACATTTCATGGTACTTTTTCCTAGAAGGAATAATGGTGAAGGGAGCATAAAGTGAGCAGAAGCCATTGAGTCTGAGAATCCCTTGTGTGTTAATACCCAAGAACTGTTTGGGTGTCATTTAGAAAGCATAAGTACTATGAAGAGTTGCAGAGAATTGAAAGTATTAACTACACATGAAGGTCTCCCTTTTTCTGATAATAATGTCAGAAATCTCACCAAAATTCTCATAAACATCACAAGATTCTTTCCAGCTTCTTACTGGACTAAACCCASTACTTTTTTCCCTCCCCTGTATAATAACCACCTCATAGCTGGCAGTTAATATAGAACAGCCATACAAATAAAGTGTGTAATACTTAGCAATTTGGGGTTCGATAAAATTCATATTTGAACTGGTTTTTATTTATTATTTKCATTCAGAAAAACTTCTTTTAATGTCTTTGCCTTGTTAGGACTTGGTTTCCAGGCAGTAAGATGAAGAATCCCTTATGAACTTGGAGATACATACCTAGCATATGTAGTCAAATATTTTCCAAAATCATTTGTCTGCAGTATTACAGTGATAAATAAGGGTTTCTTCTGTAACTCTGGATAGCTTTGTTACTATACTGTACTTACTGTACAGGACTTACAAGAATATGGATCAGGAATGTATTCACAGACTACAGCTCCCTGAAAGGAGGTTGCAGCAAACTGGGGGTCAGCCTCTACTCCCGAGCAACCTGTGAGAGATTGAGAGGAAATGGCCTCCAGCTGTGCCAGGRAAGGTGTAGGTTGGACATCAGGAGGAATTACTTCACAGACAGGATTGTTAAATATTGGAATGGGCTGCCCAGCAAGGTGGTGGAGTCACCACCCCRGAGGTGTTCAARRTAAGACTGGTCATGGCACTCAGTGTGGCCATAGGTTAAACTCAATCTCAGAGGCCTTTCCAAGCTAATTGATTTTGTGTGATTCTGCCCTGCCCATGCTCCTTTCCTGTGCTCCTGTTCACCGCCAGAGCACGGCACACAGAAATGTTATTGATTTAGAGTAAACACTACTGGCAACAACCAAAACATTGGTGTGTTATCAACACTATTCTCATACTGAATCCAAAACCCAGCTCTGTACCAGCTGCTAAGAAGAAAATTAACTCCATCTCATCTGAAACCAGGACAARCCAGGACCAGGCTGCACTATAGTTTTTCCTTTCATTTAAACTTGAAACATTTTTCTGAACTGGTTCAAATGCTGTCATTTCTAATTTATCCTTTCTATGTCTTTTCATGTAATCAGTAGACTGTAAACATGAGCACGTGGTAAGGTTTTGAGAATTTTTGAATCCTGTGAGGACAAAAATGTATCTAAATTCATTACCCTGAACTCGCTTCAGTTTTTTCTTTGAGGGAGTTATGTGGGCTAGTGTTATGGAAAAACACACTATACAAATGGAACCACACCACTTGAAGAAATTAAGGACTTTGAAGTACTGGAAAAGCATCCCATCTTCCTACCATGCGACAGCAATAATATGTTCTGTTAGAGCTCTTGAATATGATCAAGAGAATCAGATGATGGTGTTGTTACTAATAGCTGCAGCCCTKTATCAATTTGATTAGGTAAAGAAATCTATTGAGGAAGAATATGATAGATTATACAAAGTTGGTTTACGCTCAGAAATTAAGTGCCATGAAATGAGTGGCGTGTCTCAGAGTCTGTTTAACATTTTCATCAATTTCTTACCCAGTAGGATCCCTGGAAACACTCAAGGTCAGATTGGATGGGGCTCTGATCAATCTAATCTAGTTGAAGATGTCCCTCCTCATTTCAGGGGGCGGACCAGAGGGCCTTTAAAGGTCCCTTCCAACCCAACTAATTCTGTGGTTCAACAACTTTATGAAATACTATGTTTGAATTTTGCTATAATTAATTGGGATAGGAAGTCAAAAAAGGGCTCTTCCAACAGTGATATTCCTGAGTGACCTTTTAGAGGCTCTAAAAAAAAAGTCTGTTTGAAAAATAAAGTAAGTGAGCAATCTGTTAGCACACTAGAGCCCAGACAAGTCATTGGAAGCCTAAGCATTCAAGAGTTCCCTCATTTACTAGAACTTGCATCACAAGAAGAAATTTTACGTAATTAAAATAGTTACTTATCTCACACCTGTTTAAATTGTACTAGCAGAGTCCCTGAACGACAGATACCCAGTATTTCTGGTGTTGACAGATTTTCACAAAATGCCATTCATCAGTCTTTGCACAGTTACTCCTATTGAAATAGGAGCCACACATGTTAACTCAACATGTACATAGCATTTGAGGTTTAATCAAAGTAATTCTATTTTTGAAGTTTTGATTGACAAGCTCTTCTTTCTGCCCCCTTAACTCAGCTACATCATTATTAGTGCACACACTTSTGATCAACAGATCAGTAAATGTCTAGGTTGATCTAACCATGATTTGCCCACACAGGAGGGTAAATATATTGTTCGTAATGCATATCCACTGACCTCCTGCATAACACATCATGCTGCTGTGTTCCAGGCATGTAGACCCTCCCTGCAAAGAAGAGTTCGTCTCTCCATCTCTTCTACAGACGCTGCAATACTCATTAATACAGGCTTTTGCAAGGGGAAGGCTCTGCTCCAAGCAGGGCTATTGACAAAGATGGGTTTGTCTCAATGTACTCATAAGCAGAATACAGAATGATCTGGAGGATTGGGCTGTTGTAACAGCTGCGTTCAAATCCTGAATACTCATTTTGGAAGAAAGAGGTTTTAATATATTTTAAAATACAATTTCAAACCAAGAAAATCAATACTGATTATTTGTTTTTTAAACCAAATAATAATAAACAGATTTCTCACAAGTGGACCATATTCATCTGAAGGCAAAATGCACTGTCAAAAGTTTTTTTGTTCTTAGCATGAGTTGTGAGCTGATATAAATAAAAATAAAGAAGAATGKTATTCAAACTTGGAGGATGGCTATATAAATTGGAAGCAACTGGTCAGAAGCTTCAAAATACTGGCACTGAAGACTGATTCTTTATAGTAAAAGTTTTTTTTTTCTTGGGTACATACAAATCATTCATTCACATAAAAATGCATAAAATGTTGAAGCCCACCTTTGGGAACCTACGTTGATTTCCACTTCAAGTAAGCTTACTCTCATCATCACTAAGACCTACTGAATACTAAATGCAGAGTCCTGTGCTTCCAAAATATTTCATATTCTATTTAGTTGTTTTTTTTTTTTAAACCCACACAAAGTAGGGATAAGTTTAAAACATACAGAGAATGTGAGAAGCACTGAAGAAATTAAAGGACTTCTTCATATTTGACATTTTCAATACAAGTTCTCTCATTGCTCTACCATTGCCACTTTCTCAGTGCTGCTGATACTCTTGTACCACACAACACCACTATCTGTGGAAGAAAGCCTTAATTATTTTGTGGCACTTGGTCAGAGATAAGCTCAGCAAAAGCCATCCTGTTGTTTAGAGAGGGGAGCATGTCATTGTAGAAAAGACTGTGACCATTGCCTGCCAACTGTGTTGATAAAACAGAAGCAGAAATACAGTGAGGATTCAACTTTTGATCATGACTTCCCAAAATAATGTTACACATCATTATACACAACACAGAGGAACAGACAATTATACAAGATACTTCACAGAATTCATTTTTTCCTCTGGAATCATATGCATGTGAGACAGCATGAGGGACAGAAATGACAATCCCACTGCAGCCAGGGGACAACAGCGAGTTGTGCTCATTTCAATGCTTGAGAGTTCTTGTAGCAAAAAACCCAAAGCAACAGCTATGGAGAGAGATGAAAGCTAGCACAACCAGCAGTGTCAATGCTAATGAGGAAAGACTATCAATGCAAACTCTCTGTTGGCCACATCAGTAGGACAATGAAGCTCAATCTGCTGAATGTTTCGAAAATAAAATGACAAATTAAGCATCATCTAACACTTCYAAGAGTTTGAAAACAGCTTTTATGCTTCCTGTCGAAAACCATATATTATTGTGGGACACATGTAAATACACATTGTGTATCACAGAGCCATTCTTCACCCATAAAAATGAGCCCAGCWAAAGTCTGCCAAGCATAAATGAGAAGGTTTAAAAATTACCAGCAAAACCAGCAAGGAAATAAAACACACAGTGGATATAATTTCTATTGGCTACCTTCACAAACCAACTGATGGACAAATATTAAAAAAAATCTATACAGATATCCTACAGATGGCAAACAGTTCATTTTTACTAGTGATCTGTAATGCTTGAGATTTTAAATTTGAATCAATAGGTGTGTTGCATTACCACCAAGAGCAAGATCAGAGAAAATAATAAATGTCCCACTTACTGAGAGAAAGTACAGTGTCTCATGAAAGAGAATGGTTATGAGAAGGCTTGATTATAGGTAGAGAAGCAACTGATACTGCTGCAGCTTAATCAAATATCACAGGTACTTTTATAGGGCAAAAGGGCAGCATCTGTATTATGGAGAAGTGAGTTTTGTAACCTCYACCTTCCAATATTCTCCCAACTAAAGCAGCAGATGTAGGAAGACCTAAAGATCTTGCAAGAAGCTGCATAAATTTAACCCACTGCACATTCTGAATCACAGAATGATTTGTTTTGTCTTGGGAGAAGCACAACTAATCACATCAGTRGCTCTGTTTTGCAAATGTTTCCTTGATCAGCTTGGCACATGGAACACTCAACAGCACAACCACCATACTTATAAGAATTATGTTGAACAAAAAGCTAATATGCAGACCTTGGTGAAGGTACTGTTACTTAATCTCCAAAACAGGTCAGTAATTTGTCACATCAGCCCTTTTATGAGCCATCAACCTCATTATCGTAGTTCACTGCACAAGGCACCCTTGGGAGTCCAGTGCTAATAGTGTGCAGACAGAGGTAAAGCACACAGTCCAAACTCCCTCATTATACACCCACTTTAAGGAAACACTTCAGTATTAGGGTGAAACAAGCATTACATTTAGAAAAAACAAAAATCAATACAAGGAACCCAAAAGCTAAATGTGTTTTTTTCAAGTAATACCATCAAAATTAACTCTGAGAAGCAGCCCAGGAAACTACTCATGTGACAAGTAACATTGATCTAGCTGTTAGCAAGCCTATATGAATGGCATCATTATGCACTCACCCTTACTGGTAAAGAGACAGCWTGAGAGAAGAACTGCATATTTGAACAGGAACTGCTTTAAAACAAAGGATAACAAGGATCTTCAGTGTTGCCTGTATGCCTATATTATTCTCCAGGTGTAAATGACAACAGTTCCCAAGGCCTCAAGCCTTGAAGTTGCTGGCTGTTCTGGGGAGCTCTTACCRCTCTAATTGAATTTATCAAGGTGAGGATATTTAGTGCCTTCTTGKTATCATTGATACAATTTTCCCCCTATAAGGCTTTGAAAATCTCTGGTACGGTAAAGCAGAGACAAGTTTGCTCRTGAAATTTCACTAGCAACATTGAATATTCTAAACAGGTATCACACCTCTGTTTTKTTTTTTTTAATGCAGACACTGGCAAGTAAATAAAAGGACCATCAGTCCTTTTCTTATGGATGAAGCTAAGTTAGAGAAAACTTAAAGTAAAATCAATTTGTTGGCAATAACAAAATACATCTTACTCTTCATTAACTCAGAAGTAGATCACCCCAAAACCTCTAGTACTTTATCTCTTGTAAACCCACTTGTTTTTCTGCTCTTATAKTCCATCTTGATCCTATTGTCCTCTTTGGGGCACTCCTGTAGTATTCAGCAGGAAAAGGGTAACRAGTTAAGTGTCTGATATAACATTTTGAAAACGCAATAGACACAAATTTTGTGTGAACTTTACATTTATCTCTAGATCTGGAAAAAACTTACCCATGAAGAGAAAAAAAAATATAGCGTTAAGACATCAGAAGGTCTGAAAGGAAATTTGTTACTCATTTCTACGAACTTTATGGGTCATTATTTGTCTTAAAATTTAAGTGGACTCAGATTAAACTTCCCTCATACACATTTTATTTGTTGTCATAAAATACCAGTGGTCCAAAKTAGCCACTGTGGAGAAGTTTATTCTTTACAGCATACTGTGACTAGGTGTACTAGTATTTTCTTCAGAAAATAATGTTGAGCAAAAAAGGAGTTGAATGAGTAACAGGTTGTAGAAGGCTAGACAAAACAAATACATTTCAAATACATTTCAATAACTTAAAAAGAAGATATGKTAAAGCAGAGAATTTAGTCAGCCTGAAGTTTAAGTTACACTGAGTTACATCAAGTTACCCCRAAGTCTGGAAAATAATTGGAGGAGCTACCAACAGTACTAGGGTTTTACTTCCAAATTTTAATTCTGCTTTCCCTAGGCTTGGTCAGCCAAAAATGCAAGACAACAGCAGAATTTTTGGTCACCCAAAAGCAGATCTCCCACTGGGAGATCACACACACCCATTTTGCTTCTGTTTGCTTAGATGTGCTGACCTAAACCAACTTCCCATTCCTCAGTACATTATTTTTAGTGCTGCTTTTTCCTACAYTCTTTTCCATGGACTGCCTTGGAAGTAGGGCAATTAGAACTGAAATGCAGTCGGTTTCAAACCACATGGATCAAAATGAGAGACGCAAAAACATGATTTTCTACTTTTTTTTACCAATCTGTACCAGGTAAGTCTCCAGCTCTTTGGAACAATTGTTTCTACTGTAGTTTGTTGGTTTCAATTTTAAAATGTCAGACAAGCAACCTGTTGTAGAAAGGGGTAGTTCTGCTACCCTCCATCCTCCTGTCTTTCAACAGTTCTCTGACTGAAGAGYAACAGGTTCAAGGAATCCCACTGGAAACTCCCTGAACAGAAATTCCCAAACCAGCTCCTTGTGGGGGCCAGCCAAACCCTAGAGCCAGCCCAGAGGATCGAGATGGGACCATGCATATGGAAGTAGCACAAGAAGCCTCCCGTTTGCTCCCAGCTTCTCACTGGGCTTCTCACCAGTCAGCTTGCTAGCTGAAGGCACACTCTGTTTCTTTTCAGAAATGTTCCTTTGTAAAATACAGAATGATTTGGAAATGTGTCCTCGAACACAAATTCTCCAATTCGCAGAAACTGTCAATGCTTCTAAAACACCCTGGGAAACTCAACATTGATACAAACAGGTTTGATGCTTCCTTCTACTGTTACAGGTACTTTTCTTATTTCCCCTGCTCCTTTTTTTTCTCCACGTCTACACATCATATTTTAGAATGTGCTCRTCTAAAATGTGATGTCAAAATTCACATTTTCCCACTTGGATCAGCAGTTTGATTATCAAYATACAATCTGACAAACTTTCAATACTATTGAGAATCAGACCCCTCCCAAATACACAGARTATTCATCTGCCTTTGAGCTTTGCTTGTGAAAGTCTGCTTTCTTCCCATAAGGAGCTGGCAAGAGGTGAAGATGTCTTCCACTATCTGCACAGATCCTGAATAAATGTGTTAATTTACTTTTCTTTAGCTGCCCCATAATAATGAAAACAGTGTCTTGCTTTGGTTTACTGACTCTTATCCCTGAGKCAGAAGAATACAAGTAAAGAAAAAACTGTGACCAAATCTTAGAAAGTATAATGAATTGATAGGACTGAAATGCATTGTGGCCTGCTTTCACATTTGTGTGATAGTTCATGTAAAAAACCCCATCAGAATAAATTGAAAAATGTATTKACTGTCTCCAACAATTCAGAATATCTCAAGTTGCACAAAGAAAAAACTGAGACAACATAGAGAAGGGAAATGTGTGATGTCAGTGATAAAGATATTTCAGATATGATTGAATGAAGAAGGTTTTTATGAAAGTAGAGTTATTCTTGAGTAGCATGAGGCCTTCTCTCTCCTCTTTGCTCTCTTCAGCACTCAMAGCCCTGGTAGAAGTAATTTTGAAGCTTTCTCTTGAGACAAGAGCGAGACAAATYGCAGCACCAATAGCTTTGATTTAATTAAAAGGGAGAGAATTTCTTTTAAAGCACCTCCGACTTGAGGAACTAAAGACCCAAAAAGCAGAGTAACACCAGTGGGACTCGCAATACTCGTTCGAGAGCACARAAGGGAACAAAAAGGACCCAGTGGTACCTGGTGGTAGGAGCCTGCCGAAGCTCGGAGCGCTCCCGGTGGCGATGGCGATGATCCCCTTCCTTTCCACGGGAGCGATCCMGGAGGGCAGGTTTTGCCTCACCGCCCGAATGGCCTGCTGTAGCTCACCCCTCTGAGGGCAGGCTGTAGCTCACCCCTCTGAGGGCAGGCTGTACCTCACCCCTCTGAGGGCAGGCTGCGCCTCTCACCCCTCTGAGGGCAGGCTGTACCTCACCCCTCTGAGGGCAGGCTGTACCTCACCCCTCTGAGGGCAGGCTGTACCTCACCCCTCTGAGGGCAGGCTGCGCCCCTGAGGTTCCCTGGGGACGCGCCGCTCCAGGTGTGTACCCACAACCCTCAGTCCCGGTGGGATGGCCTCTGGAAAAGGATTTCTGGATTGCCTGGGCTGAGAGCGAACCGGCGCTCCCTGAGGTGACTAAGGGCCCTGTRGTCCTGGGAGGAGGGACAGGAAGAAATGCAATCTTCACCTGTGTCCTTGCTGCCTGGGCTCAAGGCAGGTGTTTGAGTTMAGTTCTCCTGTATTCGAGTGACTGTCTCCTGGCAGAGCCCAGCCTGTGAGACTTTTGGAGCTGAGCAGGGCTGGAGGCAGAGGGGTGGGAGAGGCTGGGGCAGGGGCAGAGCGGGGCAGTGCCATCAGGTGAGGCGGGAGGAGCGCCCGTGCTCGGCCTTGYGCAGCGCCCAGGCTGGAGCAGGGTGTGGGGGCTGGAGCAGGGCGTGGGGGCTGCAGGAGCTTTCTCTGCGCCCCTTTCTCCTTCCGCAGGCTCTGCCGCCCTACCGGAGGGGTCCGCGGCTCTTTTAGCTGAGAGGGCATAGACAAGCCTTCAGGGGAGTTCTCCACGGGCTGTACATCCGTGTGAGCTGGCTCCTGGGGAAACAGCACCAAGCTGAAAAGCCTTTCCTGACCCAGGGCGGTGCTCGGTGGCCTCGCCTGGGGCGGGCTGAGGGCAGGCAGGTGGCTCTCGGTGCGGCCCTGCTGTGAAGCGTTAAGGGCTGAGACCTCCAGGCTCTTGTGCTCATGTAATGCTCCTTGCCATGCCTGCGCTAATGAGACAAGATGATTAGATTTGAAGCCAAGATTATGGAGTGGCACTTCCTCCATTTCCAGAATTTTATTTTTTTGAAGGTCAGGTAATTGGATTACAGTGCATTGCCTTGTATCATAATTTTTAAATCTTATTCCTGTATGTTTACTTCATACTTTAGATCACTGTGCCTTTGAACTCTACTRAGCAAAAGTTTAATATTTCTGTATTACTCTTGAATAGCTAAGGCATAAGTAATGTAAACCAAGAATTTTCTGAGGCAAATCACATCAAAAGTCCATCTACTTTCCAAATATGAGTTGCAGTAAGAGCAAGACTAGCRGAAGGATACTTCATATACTCTTAGCCTTGTTGGTATTTTCAAGAGACTTGCTATGCTAAAAGTAGCTCTGAGTATTTAGTAACTGTCTGACTTTCTTGTCTGTCATCCTTGAATTCGTCGGGTCTTTGCCTTAAATCTTTTCTTAGTTTCATAGGTACTGTTTTGGTACTGTGAAATAGACGTGCTTCACTATCACAGTGCTTCAATACTTAATGCAAGCTGCAATCTCCCTCTAGACTGCAGAATGCCAGGCTAAATTTTTAACATTTTAAAATATTTTATAATTTTAAAATACTTCAACATTTTCATATACTTTAAAATTTAAAATATTTCAACATTTTAATCAAATWTTGCTCCCACTAGGTGGCATACATTGTAAATGCACACCAGCAACCTTTGGGGGAGAACAACTAATTATAAACTTCAGCAATTATAGATTGCATATTTTAATTTTTTTTTTTGCTTTTGCCTGTGCTTTCCTAATCCATGCTGCCTATTTTAGTTACAATTCAAGACTTCTGATAGTGCTTGTCAATGCATGTAACTAAACAAGACTTTTTACTATTAGTCAGCACAACTCACAGSGTATGAACACCTTAAATTAGCTGTAACAACCAGAGAGTTAACCAAAATTGATTCCAACTCTCAATCTAAAAAACAATACATGTCCATTTGGGAATTTTTCTGTCTGCTTTCTTTTCACTGTGCCAGTCTTGTTTTTTATTCATGAATGCATTGCAGTCCCTAATTGTTTCTATTGTGGTGTTCGAAGGTGCTTGAAGAAAATTTGAAGAGCATATTTTTATTTTCTCTCTTAGGATGTGATACCTTTATAAACTGCAGTGCCTGCTTATTTAAGTTGGTATTAGATGGAGTCAGTAAAATAAAAATAAACAAAGAGCACAGCTCACATTCGTTTTCAAAACCTTTGTTGTCCTCACTATTCCTCTTCAATTACTTTATCTATGTGTAATCTTGCTGCTATGTATACCCTGCCACATCACCTCTCTGCATTTGGAACACCTTGCCTCTCTGTTGTTTTAGCAAACTAAAATGCAAACAGCTTTCTACATGTGTGTAAAGAGTATAAATTAAAAATGAGCACTTTCTTTTTTTTTTTTTTTTATATCATGAAGTTTGCAGTAGAGATGATTACCCCAACACCACAGTTCAGGCAGAGTGTTTATGAAAAGGCAAAGAGATGAAAAGGTAGCAATGAGAGGGATGTAAAAACCTCATGCAAGTGCTGAAGTAGAGAAGGTTACTGCCTCCTTGGGGAAAAATACTGGGGGTGAAGGAAGTATTTGCATTGGTTAAGTAGATTGTGACAGTGTGTTTTTTTAGGTGTGGATCCTGGTCTGGCACGTCAGCATCAATCAAGAGCAGCRTTGTGGAGGATTGTAGGCTCACACTGGCATAACACCAAGTAAGTGAAAGAAGAGCTACCTCTGCTGACAGTCAGTTTTCCTGAGAGAATCCCTAACTCTTCAGGCATGCTGCTTTGTGCTCTGTGTTGTGTAGAGGGGAACAAGGATGCATCCATGTCAGGTGCAGAAAAGGAAGAAGGGGAATGTGCCCAAGTGTACTGAATCATCACTGCCCTTAGGGGCAGTAGGGGCAATGCTAGTACTTGTGATCTGATACAGCTCAGGTTGTAAACTGTTAATTTCATCAAGTAATACTGAAGGACCATCTCTCTACTGTGGAGAATCTTAATGTCATTTGCATTTTACTTTACTAATAGAGGATTGCAAACCTCTTRCAAGTGTGAGCCAATACATCAAGAAGAGTAGCATCAAATTCAGTTAGATTGCAAGGGGAAATACTTGTTTATAAATAATGAGGAAAGACTACCAGRCTACTTCTTTCACCTTTTTTCCCCTCTCCAATTTCAGATGAAACTGAAAGGAAACCTGGTTGCTAACCAAATGAGAAGTACTGTACATGAATACWTGTAATTCAAACAGAATTTATAGACTTAGCAGAGCATTGCCATCAGTTTGAGAGCTTGGAAATTTAAATTAATATAAATATGCTATCATTAATTTCAGTCATTAATAGGTGGAGATTAAGGAATTAAATTTCCTTTTATGTTCTTTTACAAAAAGATTTTTTTTACAAGGAATATTTTTATTAGTGGCTCTTTGGTGGAATCTTTGTGAGATGAAAGAAGCTTATACTGTGAGAGCACAAAGCACATGATCTTTGAAATTCTAGCTACTTTAGGTGTGCATTAATAATTTTTTGACATCACCCGTAAAAGTTTTGGCTGTATGTTTTYTCTGGTCCTTTTTTCCCCTCAATGGATGTTTTTTTTTTCTCTTTGAATATACTATGTAATATTCTAAGGGAAAAGTTTTTTTTTGTAAAATTGCTACAGTAACAACAGTAACATTGTTTGGACTTCCAATGAAATCCATGGGACTAGCATGCTCTGCGATTTAGCTTGATTTCTCCCATGGCTTTCTTCTCTCTGTTTTTATCTTCTGAGACACTGCTTTGGTGGGATTTAGATGGAAATATTAAAACAAGCAAAATTTGCTGTCATTCTTTCTTTTTKCTATGAAGAAAGACACCCATGTAAATCCCTCAGCTGGAGCCACTGCCCACACTTGACTTATTCTTATGAGTTSCACAAAGAGAATATTGCATTACAGTTTCAATCCCCAGTTCCCAAGTGCAGACATTGATATTGCCAGAGTTAGCTCAAAGCTATCAATCATTAGAAAGCTTATTGACTGTTCAAAATAGTTCTATCAATATCTCATTTGCTGTCTGATCTAATGCACGGGCTGTTTAATGCCAATGCAATGGCTCCATCTTTCAAATGATAAGACATAATTTCTTTCARGCCTACATTTTTATGTCTGGCCTATTGAGTTAGATGGATGTGTTTGGCCTACTTTGCTGCAAGGCTGGTATCTGTGAAGAAAAATTGTTCCTACAAAGTATGTTTCAAGTATATGTAATAAGAGCATTTGAAAAATACTTACTTTGATGAAATGCTGCTCAAAGTTAGGCTTTGGGAACAGATTCATAGAGTTAAGGTTAAACAGTAAACATTGCCTTTATTGGATCAAATCCAAAGCASTATTTAACTAAAGCTGATCTAGCTGAAACAATAAAATAAGCCAAGATGGTGAGAAAACCCAGCTCTAGATCCTGCTCTGGCTTTGCACCCTTCTTTGGATTTGCTGACTTGTTCCAGAATGGCAGTGTGCATGCAGGCAGCTTTGCCCTTTCCCTATGCCCATCACTGAATGCTGGATTGTGATTTGAATATCAGGCCTGGGCAAATCCAAATGATGCACAGCTCTCAAGATTTCCCCCACTGCATTTCTAGGACCCAAGCACAGAGCATGTATGCTGATTCTCTGGAGCAGATGAAGCAGATGGACAGAGATGTATTTCCATCCTTTGCAATTCAATGGCCAGCACAGCTGAGCTAATGTTTAGGGGCAGGAGGGGTTAATGATTTGCTGCTGGTGTAGGCCAGCAGCTAATTACTTTCTGTCTCCACCAACAGGGAAGCAGGATGGAATAGCCTTTGTCTAATTTGCAGTCACTCCTGTGGAATGCTCCAGTGCAGAAACACGCTACTCCAGGCTCTGTCTTGGTGACATTGCCTAGCCCTCAGTAAAATATGCAAACACTTGTCAAGTCTTRGAGGGATAAGAAGACTTAGGTTCTGTAGGTAGTCTGTGGTAACAACAAACTTGTCAATACATCCTGGCATCATCTGAATAAGGTGTCAGAAGGAAGCAGATTTTCATAGCATTGTGCAAACATTCAATACAGTTTTCTAGATATACCCAAAGCAAGGGGCTGTGAGCTTTTGCATAACTTCGTAAACTAATTAGCTCCTCTTAAGTGAAAGTATGATGTTGAAACCAAAAGATTTYTTCTAGGATTCTGAGTTTTCAACATTTATTTAGGATGGAAGAACAGACTGGCTAACAGGAGCTGATGTTTAATCTTAGCTGAATCTGGGATGAGCAGTCATGCAATGAGCTGACTTCTGTTAAGATGGCTTACTGACATACAGTTTAAAGATGGCCAACAACAGACATTCTGAAAATCTTGGTTTCTTCCTCTCTCCCTAAAGAGCAGATCAGGGTGCTCAATGGGAAGTATTTACTTCTGAAATAAATGTAAGGTTCATAACATTTTCAGGAATTGGAATTAAAATTTCATAATTGCAAATCTCAACAATTGCCTTTAGGAAGTAATCTCTCAGTTTTATAGTTTTGAAATGTTTCCTGTATCTGTTTTTATTACTTTTCCACGTGTTTTCTCCTTCTAGAACTAAATATGCAAAACTAGAATTTTTAAGTAGGTTTGAATGAGGAATGCTTAAAGTTGAAAAATATGAGCACATTTCTACAAATGCAAAAAACATATTTAAGAAAACATAAATTTGCACCTGTTTGTTTTGAATCAGAACAATCCCTTTTTTAGGGGAAAGAGGGTGGAGAAAGCAAACCCATTTGATTACTGGTGGAGTCAGACTCTCCAATGAGTAAATATTTGCTGCTTTGGGGTAAAAGAATCAGGGCTAAACAAGAATGTCATGCTTTTTAAACTGTTCGTTCATTTTGAGGTTGTTTTGTGTCATGTGCTGTTGTGSCCCCCTGCATCCCCAGGCCACACACCCATTTGTTAACCTCCCTTGCAGCTTGGAATGCTGTGGCTTTGTGGTGCCACTGAGACTTGGGAATGCTAAAACTTAGTTTAGATCTGGAATAGACTGTTCTTCAGGTACAGTAGATAAAATTGAGATTATAGAGCTGAGGATTAAATCAGCAAMGTGAGTGCAAAACCACCCATATGCAGTCATGGAGTGGAAATCAGTGCTTTTGACCAGAAACTTTGATCAGAAACACAGTGGAATATCAACCAGTGAATGGATGTTATTAAGAACCACAGACAATGAAGTGCAGAATCTCCTCAGGAGACCAAAATTTACAGACCTGAAAAACTAATAAGTATCTGATGTTGCTTCAYAGAGAGAATACTTCGAACTAACTCCTGAGAGTTATTATGATAATAACTGCATTAGAGATGCAGGAGAATTTAGAAGTAGTTATAGTAAATGTGAATAGATRGGAGTGTTTGAGGTGGTAAAAAGTTGAATATTATCACTTATTTATACTACATAATGATTATGTGAGGTTTTTCTCAGTTTCCTCAGGCTAATAGCACAGAGTAAGGCAGCCTTGGTTAAACTACTGTTTACTCTAGATAACAAAGAGTAAAATTTAAATTTTTTACTTGTGTGTCTGTCTAAGTTTTGATAAGCAGGTATGTACCAAMGAGCTGCCATGGTTGGGTTATTTTCTAGAATCTAAAAGCAGATTCTTGGTCTGTGGYATTAAGTGCTGTGTACAGAGCATCATAAAACTCTGCTAAAATATAAATTAATATGACYTTTCTAGCATAATCTAAGATTCAGTATTATGCTACTTCTGTTTGTTGATTCTTAATGGTGCTGAGAACATCAATGTGACACTRTATGTATGCATCACTGCACATTTTGTTGTGGCTATTTTATGCAGGAAAAAATACAGAGTTGCTCATAGTTCTTGGAGACTCTCAGTGTATCATTGTAAAATAYCTTTCAGTTTGTGCATTGTACTGTAGCAAAAAACAATACCTTTATTAAGTGTGTGAATTTAAGTASCTAGACTGTAAAAAATCCACCCTTTGGACTTTCAGAGTGTAAATAACAGAGATTAATGGCATAACCTTTTACATGATTTCCTGCAATTTCAAATGATATGATTAATTTATTTATAGATATGCAGGTTCATTTCTGTTCATGAAAGTAGTTTGCTTCTGTAAATGATTTACCAGACAAAGTGTTGTTAAAATGTTTGGATTATGGAGTGTTACAAAGAGCTCTCATAAGCTGAGGCAGTTGTCTGTGAGAGATGCTGGGGTACAACATTACAATATATATGCTACATTTGTTTTCTGTATAATCTGTTTACACCCCTGTGTCTGTAAGTATTATTGATGACAATGTGGATGTTCTTTCAAAGCCACCATATAACTTTTATATTAGTGTAGAGCACTGCCAATTTGAGTGGTAAATCAGTATTAGGGCCTCCTAAAATAAATGATCTTTTGTCTTYGTGCAAGTGCAGTCAGCTATAAAACTGTGGAAGAGATTGCAAAGGTGCTATCTCTGCAGTGCTTACAGGGATGAGAAACTGTTTTTGTTAGAGCTGTGACAGAGATGTATAGAAGAGACCATTCTCTACTTGTCTTTTGCACAGTGGATGAAAGCTGATGTGTGTCATTTTCCTTTCCCTCTCCATGAAAAAAGCAGATACAGTCCTAAGCACTGCCTGGGCCGTGTGAGGAGCTGCTGTTTTAAGTGTAGGTCGTGAGTTCTGGACAGGAGGAAGTCCCTTGGAAACAGAGAAGGTAAGCACACTGCAGGTGCTGTCCAGCTCCCCTTCATTGCCTCTGACATAAGCTCTTGTTGCCTTTGAGCTGAGAAATCTGCTATGTTGTGTTTCACAGCACTCATTGTACAGGCATCTCTAGAAAGACATGTAACCCCATTTGGTGACTTGATGGCAGCGTATGTGAGCTGCTGGTCCTCCCTATAGAGAAACGTGTCAGAATAAACACAGCAGCCAACTTTGCAACGAGAGCCAAAACCTCTTTTTATGCAACATAGTGATTCCTCAAGGATCTGCCTTGCAAAGTGAGCTGCTGTAGGCCCTGTAAACCTGCTCTGTAAACTGGAGTCAGAGGCATTGCTGGTCAGCACACAGGCATTGCTAAATTGATAGGTGGTTGATGGGGTTGAACTGAACTTCTACTGGAGATGTGACAGACTTGTGTCCTACAAACATATATCATATTAAATACAGCAAGATGGCTCAGTTGGAATAAAATCTGAGTACCAAAATATAACGTCARGTCTAGTGAGAGATTTATTTTTCATACAAAGAGCAGTAACATCTGTTGTTCTTTTGTGTGTATTTGTGCATATATCCCTGATTTTTGTGGCTTTGTTTTGTTGTTTGGTTGATTTTTTTTTTACCATACACATAGATATAGTATCTTTTTATCTAATTTACTTCAGGATTTTACTTTAAGAACTTAGTGTTTTTAGAGATGTTTGGTTCTGCCACGTTTTCAAAAGATTTGGTGTAATGCTGTGGTGTWGAGYTGCAGCTTCGGAAAAATCCTGGCCRGTTTTATTGAATTATCAGTGAGTTAATGGAAGGAGGAGGAGGAGGATGGGATCAGTGTCCTTTTCAGTCCTGTAGCACTTTGGAAAGGTTTAACCCTAAGAGATGAAGTGAGGATGATAAATTGCACTGTCAGTTTTGACCAATCAAGCAATGAAAGGGCAATAAGAGGATGCTGCTTTCTAGCATGTTTGGTTTTGATTTTGAGGGKTTTTTTAAGTTCTTTRTGACGAAATTTTGCAAGTGACTTAGTTTCATTTCCTCCAGTTATCATGTTATCTTTAGAATGTTTTCCATCCTTCAGAAGAAAGTTTCCTTGGAATTTGTAGAAGGTATTCCTTATCTCAGGTAACAACTACTGCGTGAAAAGGACAGTAGTTTTAGCAGTCAATGAGAATTGATACAAGTGCTTTGCATTAACTCTTAATGTTTATTTTGAACTAACTTTGCATCCTTGTATAGATTTGCCCTGGGAAATCAATTAGTGAAGGACCCCTTGGGATTTTATTTTCTGTCAAACAACCAATTCTCAACAAACAATTCAAGAARGCAGTTCTGTTTGACATTTTTAAGACAAATGGCCATGTGACATTCTATGAAGAATCACCTTTTCTAATTGTGAGCATCAGACAATTACTTTTAAAATGGAAGAGCTTAAGATGCCTGTTGTGAATCTTACTATTAATGGTCAAATTCTCATGGGTTCTCCTTCCTCCTCTTACCTTTTATATCTGAGCAATCTTGAGGACTGATGTTTATAAATATGCTTAGAATGAGCATACCCTTATTTCCTTGGAGTTCTTGGAAATTCTTTTGTTGACTTTTGGAGACAGGCATAATGCACTAATGAAGATTTTATCCGAGGATAATGAAATGTGTTTTGCGGGACTTAGAAAGATTGGTCTCTGAGCAGAAGCAGTTTTCTGATGGAGCTGTAAATCATTTACAGGTGACTCCTGGAAGGGATTGCTGCCTGAGAGAAAATCTGAGGGATTTTGATTTCTCTGTCGTGAATCCTGACATAAACTACAACTGCTTGTCCATGTTCTCTTGCATGGAGAGGCAATGATGTGGTTCTSTGTGTAATCAAGGAGTATTGACACACTCAGGTCCTTGAAGTAGAGCTGCACACATTTCATAAGCCCAAATACAGTGGGAATTTTGAKAGGACATGGCACAGCTAAAATTACTAAATCCATTAACTGTGGTGAGGATTTATTACCTGTGCAATCAGGTAGAGCTGTTTTCCTATRACTCTGTAACTACTCTTCAGTAGAAAGTCTGTATCCTTGGGAGAACTCGCATGTGCAGTTTTCCAGAATTGCATGAGCTTTCATTTAGTTCCAAATGACTTATTCATAGAGATCTTAATTTGAAGAGAAAAAAAAAAAAGGCGTTTCAGAATTCTAACAATGCATAAACAGAATATTTTACAGTATTTCCAGTTAATATCTAATGAGACAACACATCCTTCCTGGAATTCCTGCTTCTAACTCCAATTACTGCTTATGAGAATTTTATGCCCTCTGCATTAAAAAGAGTATGTTAAGGATACACTCCTGCAGCAACTCGTGGCTATACAGTCACACTTAACACCTCAAGGGGCRATGGAGATTGTATGTGTCTGTATGTCTGTAATTGTCATCAATTATAAATACAGCAGCTTGCTGTAAACATGGGATCTGTATTTAGCTAGGGACTCAGAGCATCCTGCATCCCAGGCTGCATTGGAGTGGTTGGTAGATAAGATTTCTGAAAAGTGTACTACATTTTAGTTATAAATTTTAGCTCTAACAGCAGCYATGTTATTTCAGAGAAGTAAAAAAGGCATCTGCTACAGAAGCCCGTTGACACAGCCCATCTGACTGTATCCTGTGCCCGTAAATGTTATGTATATTTTACAGTCTCGGGTTAATGGAACCTCTAACTGCTGAGATAGGAAAATGTCTTTTATGCTTACAGTGAAATATAGACAAATCCATAGCACGTGTGGTTGTCCAAGTCTGACCAAACAGAAAAATAATTCTTGCCTGATCAGCTGTTAATCTRATGGGAAGTTATTGGGATTTTTGTGTTTCATTTGAATTTTTGAGGTACATTATATGTGACTTAAAAGAGGATATAAGAAGTATTAGATTCTTYAATTAAGAGAGAAGTAACATGAGAGCTTATTCTGGACTTTAAAACCTGTGGCATCCTTTGAGTTAGTAGCTTGCACCTTTGAGTGATTGGTTGCATCTAGCTGACACTTATGATTACTGCTTTTCCACCTAACTATGTGCACATATTTATTTAGCAAGAGCAATCTCTARGAATGACCTTGAGCAGTCAGTGAAGGCATTTTCTTTGTTCTTATATTGGTAATTTTCTACAGGAAAAGAATCCCCCTCTGGTGCTTGATGGTACAATAGTTTGAGCCAAGTGCAAGTGAAATCCAATATGCCATGGATGGCAATATGGTCATGTACTCRTTCAGTCACTTAGGTTCTTAAAAAAATTAAAGCAATCTTTTTTTGCTTGAAGTGCAAACAACAGATCTTCAAAATATGTGCTGCACACAGTTTGTTAGCCTCTGACATACTGTACAATTTCTAATGTGAAACAATCTGTGGAGTCTGAAATATTTTACAGGGAGTTGTTAAGGCTTTTTTGACTTTTTATCATTTGCTGACATCCTTAGTCAAGTAGTTCTCTTTAAACTCTTGAAAAATGTCAGTCATTTTCAGCACAGTGAATTATGTGCATGTTAAATTATTTACATTAATTTACAACATAATCTATAAAAATAAAGCAATTCAAATTTTGTRTGTATACCAGATTGTTATAAAAGAAATAAATAGCTATTTTTTTCTCTCCTTCTTCAAATTAGAAGTTTTTGACATATGGTGAAAATATAAATACACCGTGTTCAGACAAGATCCAAGCGGATATTACGTGTTTTTATATCAGCATTCAAATTCAGTTACATTTAAACATTGGCTTTTCTGCAAAGGTAACAGACAAAAGATGGTTTCTTTTCACTTGGGGTCTGCCATGACCTCTAGAAGTGCAATCCCTGCTCTGTTATTGATAGCTAAATGTCAGTTTATTTACAGCTGGAAGATGTWTTTGGGAGCTACTCATGTAAGTCAGAAATGTTTCTCAGATCTCCATCGAGCCCAATAGGTACTGTAGTTTTTGTAAAGCTCTCTGAATGGCCAGAAGTTCTCTGTGTGATTCTTTTAGACCTGTTTAATCATCATCACAATCAACGAATAACAAAGCCCARGTCTCAGGAGGAGTGGCTGAGCTGGGGGTGTTTTGCCTGGGGAAAAAGGGGCTCAGGGGAGATCTTACTACTGTCTGTAACTGCCCGAATGGAAGCTGTTGTGTGATAGGACAAGAGGAAACGGCCTTAAGTTTCACGGGGGGGAGGTTTAGATTGGATAGTTGCATTTATCAAGGATTGTGAAGGGTGGGAAGATGATGTTGTATAAGTGGCATTAGTGCATTGCAAGGAAAGGAGGAGAGCTGACTGCTAGGAAACCTAGTAAAACACAGCCTTCTGGAAAAGTGGGGTTCATTTGAGAGGGGCTACCAAGTCTGTCCCCTTAAGCATCGTGAGGACTGGTGTCAGATTTCAGTGAGTGGTAAGCTGCAGGCAAGCAGAATTTAGGGACACACTGCTACTTGATTGACAGGATTGGCCACAGCACATGAGGAGWTCATCTGTGTGTTTTCCAGTAGGGCTGGCTGTTGTCAGGGAGTTTGGCCCAGAGGCTAAGAGGTAGTGTAAAATGCCAAATAGGCCTTTCAGAAAATTGTGTACATCTTTCTCTATAAACCAAAGCTCTCCTCTAACAGTTTCTTAAATCTTACAGTTAATGGCAGTTACAGGAAATTTTGGGATAAGAAGCTCTATTCTTCTTTTTTTACATTTTAAACATAGAAACGGAAAAAGGAAGTCTGTCTGGTTTTGTATTCTGAGTGCTCAGCACCAGTAGCTTCAAGGGTAAGTGAAGGAAGTGCCATAACAGATGACTAAGGTGCAGGAAAAGTAATTCTGGAACAGYTTGCCAATTGAATAAGTTTTTACAATTTTTTTTCCAATGTCCACCAGCGAGAAGTTGCCTGATTCACTGAAGCATCAAGGTTTATATCTCACCTCTTGGCTTTTTTAAGCTCATCTAAGATAGCTTTCTCATTATGGCTGTTCTCATTATGCATATAAGTGTCTGAATTCTTTTTGAATCTTGCTAATCTCTTGGTAATAATACCATCAGGAAGAATAGCTCTGGTTAGTTATGTGTCATGTAGAAATATTTTTCCCCATTTTCTATTCAAAGAGTTTTTGTTCAGCATCACTGTACACTTGTTTTCGTATTATAAATTGTGGTAAATAATACTAATGTGTATTTTACAATAATAATAACATTTTAAAAAATTGTTATTTTTGTATATCTCCACAGGTTCTGTCCACACCTCTCTCRTTTCTCAATCACAAGGTCCAAATTTTCCAACTCTTCTTCTAGATTATAAGTATTTCATTTCCAAATACAAGTATCTTCCCTTAACACTTCTAGCTTAGTTATGAACTAGACGGAGAATAAGTTGTAACTCAGTGATTGCTCTGCTTTCTGCCCACTAATTTTCATCACTGAAATTCAGTCATGTGCTCCACTGGCATTCAAAAGACRGCAAGATTTTGAGTTCTGATCTGAATGTCTTACAACCATGGGATAACTGATACAGTTGAGCTTTGGGTTAAAATTCAAGTGGTCACCTAATTTGTTCCTTGTTACTATAAAAGAATKACTCCCTGAGCCATGGTGGGTATTTAGAGAACTCACRTAATTACTCCTGGTGTTTCAGAGGWCAGTAGAGATGRAGCATTTCCCAGAAGAGCCASCCCAAATGGTTCCACTGACCTTCTGTGAACATGCTGTGCAATCCTATAGTCCCTTGAGTATTTGAGAGCATAACTGGTATTTTTATCTTTTTTTGTCAGCAGTTCTCCTTTCCTAGTGATTATGCTTTTTAAATAATTTGGGTTTCTGTTGACTCCTGCCAGGGAGTATAAAGGTGTGGAAGTGATGCTGATCACTTGAATATCACTTGAGAAACTGCCAGGTCCCACTCTGGGTACAGCCTGAGAGGTTGTCACCATTTGCAGAAGTGCAGGATTCTTCTGTGGAGTGAGCAGTCTTTTGTTTTGCTGTGTGTGTCACTTTGTCCCATAGCTGGATGAATTGAACGTGGGACTTGGAGGTTTGCCTCATGGYATACCTGTACTTAATTGCTGAAACATAGATAGAATTTCATGTGGACAAGAGCAGWCAAACAGCAATCTGCAGATTTAATCTCTGTAGCTATTTGAGGCCCAAGTAACCATGGTAGCTGGAAAATGCTCCCCACTTTTGTGTTTATCCCTACTCTGTATTTTAGCTTTTCTTAGCCTCTTTCAGACTGGACCAGCTGGGTTTGTTTGTATGGCCCGAAATAACTAAAGAGTTATTTATCACTGGAGTATTTCTGCCAGTAGGGGCAAAACTCACTCCAGCTGGTAAAGAGAAATTAGGGATACTCAATGTCTGCCCAAGGCCCCATGTCTGAGTCAGCAGAGCTGTTGCACAGCTTAGCCTTCAGTGGTTTCAGGTAGTCTGCTGGAGCTGAAAGTTGCCTTTGCCTTAGTGCTGAGCTTGTTTGGGTGMTAGAAGAGAGAATTCATAGCAGATTCTTCTCAGTTCTTTTTCCAAGCACACTTGTGAAACTGCCTGCAGCCGTTGGATGACAGCACGAGCCATGGCACGCTGTGGCCTGAAAACAGATCCGTATTTTTACCACCATTCTTTTGTGTGCCCCTTAATAGTTATTCCTTGCACACATACACTGCACTTAATAATAGCTGTAAAACAGGTGATTTGTGTGTTACTGTGATGAACAGGAAGCTGAAGAGTGGTATCAATAGCACTGGAGAAATCCTGTTAAATTTTCTGGAAAAATCTTGCTCATTTTTTGTTCTGAGGTTACTAAGTTTCTTGAGCAAAAAGTTAATTATTGTACCATATGCTCCATTAAGCATACAGTGATCTTTTACCTCCTTCATGATGTTATGGATTATTCCAAGAATTACTTCATATGAAAAATTTTCTCACTTTTTTATATGGAATCTGCTGGAGTAATTCAGGATGAAAATTCTGTATTAACATAATTTTTTTTCCTGTAGCAGTCCATGAGCAAGCTCATGTCCTAGATTTCAAGTTCAACATGTGAATAACCCATTACACTGTCAGGCCAGGAAGTCCCTTCAGTCTGCAAAATACTAAAATTGTGCTCTAAGTTATTCCTGAATTCTCTGCAAAAATTRGCACGTCCAGGCTAAAAGAGTATCACATCATTTGGCCAAATCAKGTTATTTTAGTGAAAGAAGTCCTTYTGCTGAGCCAGTGTTAGAATTACAGATGACTTTATGCAAACTAAAGACTGTCTGTGRTGTGATAACTATTTCTTTTGGCAGCAGTGTATGTCTTGGTCCTTTATCTTCATTTTTGCTGTAATTCTCTTTCTTCCTGCAAGATATCAGTTTATCCAATAGTCCAGCTCATTGCTGCATCTATTTCTTTTTTCCTCCCTGTACTGCATTTTAATGAGGAACAACTCTCTATGTTAACTTCTGATAGAAAAAAGTGCAGGGAAGAAGGTTTGTGGGATGTTGGCTGTGCTGTTTACTGAAATTTTCGAGGTTTCTAACTGATGATATATCAGCCATCAATCCAAATCCATGCCCAGAGAGACACTTTAAAACTTTAGTGCTCAACAGAGCTCGAAATATGCACCTGTCCCCCAGTATACCCTGCAATTACAGGCTGAGGGAAAGACAGACTCTAATAGTTACTTACRTGTCAAAACACTCTCTGCCAATAGCTGTCTCACTGTTGATATGTACTAGGTCTTCTCATCAGTTTGATTGCACAAAGCTCAGCACATGCAAAAAAAAAAGTGAGATCAAAAAGCTGTTATCTGTGGAGCAAAAACCAGTGTATTTTAAGRAGAAAATAAATCTGAAAATCATCTTTCTCTGGACCCAAAAGAAATMGATGACACACATGTTCCCTAAAGGRGCATGATATTTTTGAATTATGATATTCCAGAGCTCATGCTTTAGCATTTGTTTTTTTKAAATGTAGATCCTTTTTTATMATTTTTGTTGAAACTCTGATTATATCATCAGTGGAGGTTATGATTGAAGAAGCAATGGGTTTGTATTTATTGCTGCCCAGTACTCCAGGAGGGAAGATACAAAACCTAGACAGAAGAGCAAGTTAAATGATATYATGACTAAATATATTGTACCTTATAAATTGAGAATATTAAGCTTTCTTGGTCAGATATAGATTTAATAATAACATATAATGTTAACTAAATCTATKTGTCTTTTATCTTCAAAGCATGTAAAATATTTCAGGTAATATACACTTCTGGTGGTACAGCCAATTATTTTTTACCTTACAAGTGGAAATGAAGGTGCCCACAGAAATGAGTAGGCCAAAGCCTCTAAGTGAGAGGTTCTAAGTTTCAAATCCATGGTAAGAACTGAAAGTCCAGCTTCACATAGTTGTACTTAATACTAACTCAAGAGTTCAAATTTGTGAAGAAACTGAAAAAGGTCTAAATGTATGAATAATCTCTTTGACTTTGGCACTGTTCATGRTGTTGGCTTTAGCACTGTGCTTGTGCTCAAGTGTTTTCCTAGACTAAAGCTACATCCTTTAGTGTATTTCATATTTCAGCACAGTGACAGTCTCCGTGGATACACAAGCTCTTTCATTAGAATCTCAGCTTTTCACCATAGGAAGAATCTTTGAACGCCAAAATTAGATGCCTTTTTTTTTCCCTTTCATTAGTATAAACTTTGTAGATAAAGATATAAGAAGCAGAAATCGTATTTTTGGAGTGATACACTTATACTTGTTTCATTGGAGGTTTTTTTAACAGCAATACTCAAGGGCAAAAACTATATGTACTTAGTAAGTGAATCTGAGAGATAACATTGCTTTCATTTCCAGAACACAAATGATGCTGAATTTCTAGCTGCAGCATTTTTCTACATCTGCTGCTGTTCCCAGAGATGGTTCCCAGATGAACCTCTCTGCATACCASAGTACACCTCCTGCCTGGCATGCCATAGGTCACACTTACATTTTCTCATCTGTGTTCATCCCTTTCCCCATGCTCACAGCAGGGCCTCTGTTTCAGTTAGAAAATATTGTTGTCTGCAATTGTTTGCAAGTATTCCCTTGATACTCTTTTTTGTGATTTCASTTTTGGTAATGTGGTTGTCACTGCTAAAGATGTGTATTAAAGCATAAATATGGATGAAAAAGTTACCCTTGTAAGTCTGGGATATAAAAAAAACCAACCCTATAGGAAGGCAGGTTATTAAATTCCCCTGAGAATAAATTAAAGATGTTTCCTGAAAATTCTGGCCTTGATTATCAATGCACTGTGTCTTTTCCATAATTTTTTACAGGTTTAAGAATAACCAATGTCTTACTCATCGAGCTAGCCCACCAGACAGGTGTCAATCAAACATTTGCATAAGCACAGATCACTCGGGGTTGCTTGGTGTTTCAAAGGGAAGGCWTTTTTAGCTTTTGCCTTTGAAAGAGCAGGTCAAGCACTTTACCCAGCATTAATGATTTTTCCCAATTCATCACTCAATTGACTCAGTAACTTGACTGTTATTAACCCAGACCATTAAATGCTCTTMACCATTTTCCACAGAAAGAAGAGCCCTCTCAAAAATCAGCAACTTCAATGAAKGTATTAATTTCATGCAAGTTGCCATTTGCCCTGCAGCATTACACTGCTTTAGTGATATACCTTATAAAGAAAATTCAAAAAGTGAAAAAAGCTTTATTTGTAATTTGTTTTGCTGCACCGAAGAATTTTGTGAAGATATGAAGTGTTGGAGATGCCTGTAAAAACTGTAATAGCAGAAGCTGATTTGTTCCATACAGGTGTGAAAGGTGCATGCATTTGAGGCAGGTTAAGAAGACATCAAGGGGTGGGGCAATGCAATGAAAACAAATGGCAGTAGAAGAACATCCCTTCTGGARCCTGTATCCAAGTAGTGTTTGTCCTAATATACAACACTGACATTTATCCATATTTTCTATGGACCATAAATGAGGCCTGCTTCAGAAGTAAGTACAAATAATAMTTTAACTCCTGCTTCTCCAACCATGTTAAAATTAAATATACAAGGAGAAAAACTCAAGTGTAGTGACTGTGAAGTGATAAATTACCAACAGTCAAGGTTAACCAGGTGAGTTGTTTCTCGTGTCCTTGGGAATGGCCACTGCTGTAGAAAAGGCACTGAGCTCTCCACATATGAAGAAGGCCTATGAGATATTTGTTTCTCAAACTGTGTGTGAATTATGAGGTTTTGCAGGGCTAATCTGCAATTAGCCTTGAATTAGCATTCATCCTGATTGCTTAGGGTTTTATTACTGCTGTGGAATGTTTTTGGGGAAAGATTTTTTCCAAAGCAGGAAAAGTTGTTTTTTTTTTTTTYMAA
>CADDXX010000071.1:1425569-1569224 GCA_902810485.1 Alauda arvensis | reverse complement strand
ARRAARRAAGCAGAATCCAGCAYAGACTTTGTGCTGTAATTTTACCAACCAGCAAGACCTGCATCGGATGTGGAATGGGTCATACTCTGTCAGTCAGAAGATGCTTGCTATATGATAACAAATCTGTTCTTTATTCAAAGATATTGCTGCCTATTGCTAACCACTCAGTTGTGTTTCTTTTAACTGGACCTATCTCCACCCAGGTCATTAGCCRTGTAATGGATAATTACATGTCATCCATGTAATTGTACCTCAGTAATTTGGATCTTTGGGCAGAATTTCAGTGGGTGGCACATTTCCTACCTTTTTTAGGGAGAGGATGAGATAAGAAAGTAGCAGACTTTTCTTTTTTTTATTGTTTCTTTTTCTTCAGAGTAATCACACTCTGCATGACTGTCAGATAAATTGATTAAATTCTTTGAGGTAACAACAATATGATTATAACTAACTGCTTAAGTGAATGAAAAGCCACATTACAGATAATCTGCTTCTTTATGAAAACTTAATAATGGCCTGAAAAAGGAATAGGCAATGTTACTGAGGTTTTTTATCATGCAAAATGAAATCAGCATTCTCAGATATCTAGATGTTTAATAATACTAGAAAAATTCCTATTAAAACCAATCACTTGTGTGTAGTACTTTCTTTCCATCTTTCACTGTATTTTGTACTCTTGGCATAAAGGAGCTTGATGCTTTTAGTAATTTTTATATAACTAGCAAAATATTTTTGTGGGGATGTCTTTTGGTCGTAGTTTTTTATAATTTTGCTAGCTTCTCATAAGCTTCTAGGTTTGGCACATTGACATGAAGACAGTCTGATTCATGGCTAGAATGGTACTTTTAACCTTGAACATTTTGAATGCTGTTCAAGATTAYTTGATGCTTCATAGATATATTTGAAATATTTTTTTTCAAATATATTCAAAATCAGAGCACTACTGCTGTTGATTTATTAATGTGTGTATGTTTCATTTTAAACAAGGTGCATCCAAAAGCCCTGCCAATGACTGTTGACTAAAGAATTTTTTKGGGCTTTTAAAGGTCTTCCTTCAGTAGAATCAGAGGGGTGTATTGGCAGATCTGCTTACCATGCTGTCAGAGAGTTCATCAGATACTGCTTTCTGTGCTTGACTCCTTTTGGGGAATCTCTTTCCACTTTCTTTGCTCATGAAGAAATACCTAAGAAAACTTGTATGCTTGTGCAACTTGCTCCAAGTAATAACAGCTAGGCCTATATATTGCTGAAATGGAGTAGGAGTTATTTATCACTTAGAGGTGCAATGAAAACAAATGCAGTAGAAAAATCCTATGAACAGGTTTTGTGGTTTGTGGTTGTTTTGGTTTTGAATAGTGCTCTACCTTTCCAAGTCCCAGGTGTGGCATCCTTGCTCAGCATGTCTCCACACTCGAGTGCTGGTCTCATTCTTTCTTTTTAGTCTTTCCCTTTCCTCAGTTAACTTCCACTTTATGCTGCCTGAATTCAGCCAGCTGGGAACTGAAAACAGGGCAGAAAAAATGTTCACTGCTTCCCACATTTCACTCAAAAAGGTAAGTCTTGCTGCATCTGGAMTCTTCAGGGACTTCTGCAGTAAAGGTCCAGCAAATGTATGCTAGACATGTGCAAACRATGGRTTTTAACCCAAAGTCTTACCACTTKAAGTAATCTAGCAGAATTTCTCAGGGATGCATAGAACCACACCCCTGAGATAATTCAGGACATTGTCAGTTCTGTAATTCCTATTTTAAATTTTAAATAGTATTAATTTTTTTAAAAAGAATGATCAATAAAATGTTGAATGAGAGAAAGACACTGGTTTTCCRTAACATTTTCCTTTTTCTGTCAGAAAATTTTAAAATCAATGAAACAAGAATTCACTTCAAAAGAGATTTTTGCACACACAAATGTAGTTTGCACAATTTGCTAAAAGTATCAGGACTCAAAAATAAATTACAGCTTTTATTAACAGGGAAAACCATCAGTTTGCTTATATATAAATATAAAGGTTATAAGATAACTACTCCTGTCTTTAGAGTTATAATCTTAACTCTCTGCTTTACATCAAAATAAATAAAAAAAAGATTATGTGGCTCTCTGAATCACTTAGCAACTGAGATCTGTATTAATTTCAGTATATCTAAATTTTTTCATTAGGGAAAGAGTTTTGTATAAGACATCCTTAGGCTAACATTATTATAGAAAACCATTGGGCTCTAGGTTACATTTTTAAAAATAATAATACAGTATGAACTCTTCCACTATTAGAGATAACAATTTTGCCCTTGTGTGCTTTTTTTTACCTAAGGATCAGTAACTCTTTKGAAAGCATTACATGAGCTTACAAGTTATCATTATATCTAAATATTCATACACTGACTTTTTTGGCTTTCAGGAGCTACAAATCAACTAATTCCCTTGAGGTTCATCYAGAGATTTGAGTTCATTGTGTATTGAGCTGTGAGAGGAAATCTTCAAAGTGCATTTAACTTTGTTCTTTTACTTCCCCCTTCTTTCCCCATTTTCAAAAGTTGCATGCCCTAGTTGTGCACATAAGGTGTAAGAGAAGAMGTGTTTTGATGGGCCATTGCTCTCAGACTGTGAAAATGAAGGCCTGTGAATTTAGCAGCTCTTCAGCTCCTCAGAGACTCTTAGGATGCTTTTATTCATGGCCAGAGGTTTATGAGTATGTCTGACTGTTGACACCAGTATAGATAAGACCCAGTTATATTTTTATGGATTTTATGCTGTAGCCTAAAGAAAGTTAAATGCTGCTACAGATTATTACTGAAAAACTTAGGATCTGCTAATGAAACATCAGATAAAGTACTACCATGACTGTAATGACATGCAAGAATTGAATTAGACACAAATTGTTATTGTTTTGGGAGGGTTTTCAACCCCTTACCACTGTAAGTATCATAGTTAAGCAGTCACAAAGAATTGTTTTAAATTCTCAACAGAAAATTATTTTCTGGATGATAAAAAAATAATAGTTTCATTTTACCTTCCTTGAAGACTTAATTGTAGCTGATGCAGAGTAAACCTTTTAAAAGCAAAAAAACCCCAACAAGACTCTAGTTAAAATGAAATTATCTGTGCTATAAATTATTAAAATGAAGCATCACTTAATAATAAAATTGCTCTCTGGACTAGCAACAGATTTCTCAGCTSTAAGTAAGTTTACATTATTTGTTAGATGACTTCCAAGATTAAGAGAACCTGCTAACAACTTTGTGTATGAASTGCTGCAATGCAGCTAGCATTTTTTTCAAGCTAGGGAAATAATTTGTATTTTAATGCAAAATCCAGTGAGASAATAGCAGCCACCCAGATCTGTTTCCATCACTGACAGGGCATTTGTGACCGCCTGCATSGAAGCCAGTGGTTTGTTCAAGCTGGTGACCTCGTCCTTGCAGCATTCCCTTCTTCCCTCTCATTGTGACTCCAACAAAAAGAGCCTTTATCAAAACAGTAGACCCTGGGATGGGAATGAAGTGGACTGAACTTGAGAGTTTAAGATTTCCTGAGAGTTCCTTTTAAAAAGGTGGAGAACTAGTGTCTGAGGCAACTTCATGCTTTTGGCATACAGGTCCTGAGGGCTGGTTAAACCTTATTTAACGTTGCCCTGCCACGTTATTTTCTTTATGGGTGATTTGTGAGCCACTGTGAATAATCAAGGTTTCTTTCACTCAGCAGGTGAAGTGGGAAGAGTGATTGAAAATATTGCAATGTTGCTTCAGATTAATTTAAAACTAGTTATTTTTAAATGTGGTGAACTGGAACTATTCATTTCAGGCTTTAGCCATTTGAAAGTTTGTTCAATTATTGGGGCATTTTAAGGACAAAAGGCAGCTACTACTGGAAGCTTCTCAGTGCTGTCTTTTGATAGCTCAGTATTTATAACATTACCCCACTGAAATGAAATTCATTGCCCCCACAGATCCTTTCCTTGTCATTGGAGGTTGTCTAACATCCAAGAAACTGATAATTTGTCTTTTTTAAACAACTGCATTTTTATAAACTATGAAAGATAATTAAATTTAGGTTGCTTAAAGGGTGTCTTTTGTTGACCTTCATGTACTTTCTTGTCTCTCTGGGCTATTTTAGATTAAGTAGACCATGTTAACAGGAGAATCATAATCCCCATAGCCCACTAGTGCTCACTCAGAAGGTGTGACATGTCAGTTCAGGTTGTTGTTGTGGATCAAAGGATGGTTTGAATCCAAGTGACCAGCGTCCTACTGATCTCTGAGGCTCTTAGACTGTTCATTGTTAAAACTRTTCAATCTTAACTGTTAAACCACTGTATTTTACTCTTACCAAAATGAGCAGGYGTGATAGTGGTTTCATACAGGAAATATTAATTCAAAATTATTTTTTGAATTTTATCTGAAATGATGCCATTCTATCTTGATTAAATTTTGCCTAGCAAATATAGTCTTCCCTATGCCTTTCCTCCTACCCTATTATAGCTCAGCATTTGTGATTTGACTCATCAGCCAGCCCAGCATGGCTCTCTTCTGAGTCTGATGAAAAGTGAATAGCTCTGTCTGTCTGTAAAGGGGCTCTTCACTATTTTTATTCTACTAACGAATGATTCCTATGATGAAGTAATGCTGTGTGCAGTATCCATATTGCTGGTTATCACATGGTTCCTACGAGGGAGTCTGGATGGAGGTAGAAACCCATGAATTCTCTTGTRTTAGAAATGAGTAACCACTGGCACTTCCCCAGCTGCTGTGACTTGCACCAAKTGCTGTCCTGGTGCCATGCCAGACTGATCTGATGGGAATATAAAGGTTGTTTTAAGGTCCCTTTGCACATTGCTGCTGCCCTTGTCAGATACATTCTGCACTACTGAGCTGTGATTGAGGTCTTAGATCTACGAATTTATAATACTGTATTTGCAGATGTTATGGTTAAAAGGACAAGAAGGGAGGGAAYATATGTTAATAATACTTTGTTTCTGCTGTATTAGTAGCAGCTTGCTAAAGTGGCCTGCCATCAAACAGTATTTATAGCAATGTATAAAACATATTRGTGACATCCCTTTTAAATTCAAAAGCTTTAGCTAATATTACTGTCTGCATTCAAAGCASAGCTTAGTGCCTAAAAGCTGGTCAATAAACATTTTAGTACTGCTCTATTTCAGTGATCTGAATTCAATAATGTTACCTTTCCAGAAACTGCAAAATGGAAAGTGAAAGAATGATTTATGAAGCTTAGCTATGCATGGCCAGATAAGAAAGCTTTAACTGATGCTTGCAGGATTCTCTTTAATGAAGTACAAGTTGCCAAGATAAGTTTAGGTAAATGAAGCCTCTGTCACAATATGTTACAGCAAAAGAAATGACAGAGACAGCAGAGCAGATGGAGGTTATTACAGAACAGTGGTGTCAAGAATTGTAGTCTAGGTAACTGCACAAAGACAGAACAGATGCATTGGGTTTGTTATTAATGATTTCATGATAGCAATGAGTATTTCTAGAATCTGTTTAAATTAAGCATAGCAAGGTTCTTCCCTTAAATTGTCATTTAGCCTTCATTGACTTCATATTATTCACCCATAACTCTCTTTTGGGTAGAATTCTTATCTTTCRGTACCACCCTTCATTTTTGATGTTGTCATTAACTGCAAGACCCAGKTACTTTTCAAAATCTTGTTTAATTGTTTTCTAATGCCTGCCTTGCTGACAATATTAAGCAGCATTAGTTCAAATGAGTAAAGTTGCTGTTATCTTTTTTTAATGTCCTAATTTATCATGTARCACCCTTTTATGAATGAAATGAAATAGGTGAGCTTGTGCTTGTCTCATTGGGCACAGGACCTGGAAATAGCAGGTGTTAGAAATTTGTATTGGGTTGTGCCCTTTTTAGGGAAGAACTGKGACCAAGTCAGTGTAGAACCTGTATTTGCATTATGTTTTGTCCACTTCTGTTTTATGCTGAGTAGATAAATTATTTTTAGGGAAAAGGATGRATCATTAAGGAGTTAATCTTAAATCTAAGTTTTGAGACTGTACTTGAAGAGTAAATAATAGATAGATAGATAGATGACTTTTTTTTGCTTGAAAAACATGCTTTGTGCTTCTGATTTTCTTAGAATTGAGGGAATTTAAAACCAAAGCATCAGGAAAATGCAGTTCTGTTCTTTACATTCTGTCAAAAAGGCTATCTTGACTTCCAGAGTGAGGTCTGTCACACCTGTGGTGGGCAGGCTGACAGACGTTGTGTTTCTCTGCAAATATACACAAGATTGGCTCTCACAAGGTTGTGTCACATCAGCCATCCACTCTGCCAGGGTGCTTTGTCCTTGTGTTTGATGTGACTGTTGAAACCCCAGCCCTGAAGGCACATTCTGTCTTTATGCACTGGTGGGTTGATTTCACAGAATTCCATAGACATATTTGAATGCTGTGTCTTTTTGGTGGAAGGGGAGCAAGTAAAGAATATTTTGCAATTTACCCCTTCAACAATGTGGAATACTTCCAGAAGAATGAAGATTAAACCAATCAGTGGAGACTGTCTTTTAGTACAATAAAATGCAGAAATGCATTTTTTCCTTCTGCTTCTTTATGTTTCAAAAGTTTCCTCCTTCCCTTCCCCAACTTAAAAACTTGGTGATCTTTCTATGATACCCCTGTTCCAAGGCTTAGGTTTTACACCTTCTATGATGCTGGAGTCTCTTTTCAGCATCTTTCTTGTGTTAGTCTGTATGGGGAGAACAAAAGAAAGGGAGGAGTAGAGAAGGAAGGTAAGGGAATAAAAGTAGGAAAATTCAGAGAGCCTGCAGAAATCAATTTTCTTCCCTAAGGCTRACAAAGTAACAGGGAGGATCTGAATTTGTTCTGTTTAACTCATATGTGCTTCTGTAACGTGGTGTCATTACCTATTTATTAAAAAATGACATTAATATTTAGGCATGCTCCTCTTTGAAACCTGTGTCTTACCATAGCTTATTTCTTTTCCTATTTATAYACTTCTATTTTTATGTCTTCTGGTCTGATCTGATAACTTGTAGTGCTTTTTAATTAAACATCAACTGATGTCACAAAACTCACTTAGGATAAATTGTGATTTTAATTTTTCTGGATCTGAAGGTTACTGAATTAAAAGAATTTCTCTTCTGTTTGTTTGGTTGGCTTTTTTTTTCCTTAAATAGCAAGACTAAGTTCTTCCAATGTACAAAGAACTAAAATGTTACAGTGCAGGCTCCTTTTTTCTTGTTCTTGCATCCAGGGTTCCAACACTAAGACGTCTCTGTCTTGGTTTTGCTGATGTCATGCTTTTTGTAACAATTTAGCATGTATGTACACAAAGAGGGATTCCAGTCAGATGCCACAGTTGGCCGAGCATCTCATGTGGTGTTTTAATAATAATTTTAACAGCAGTGCCTTTTTATCCCTGGAAGTTTTCTTTCCTACCCCTGTGTTTGTAAGAGGGGGAACTTAAGAAAGAGAGTGAGAGAGAATTAAATCAGTAATTCTGTGAGGCTCAGAATTAGCTCCCTGTATTTTGTTCATACGTTATTTGTCTCTAGGACTGTAACTGCTAGGAGAGTATAATGAACTYTGGGATTTGTTTTTTATGTTACAAAATCCGAATGTTATCTGGGTTCTGTGGATCCTCATAGGCTCTAAAAGAATGAGGAAAATTAGTTTCTGCATCACTTGGTCTACACAATTGACAATTTAGAAATAGATTTGTCTCTTAGTCTTTCAATATATTGGGGCAGGACTCTGTACTTGGAAAACAAAAGGAGAACTGTTATTACTGGAATTCAGTGAGTGCTTTTGGGTATGTTTTTGGCCTGAGGAGAGGGAAGATAGGTAGGAAATACAACGTGTGCACCTTTCTTTCCTCCAGCACCTTTTACAGGGATTTCAGGAATTGTTGTCACAATTAATTAGTGAACATGTGAGGAAAGATAATGGGTGACTTGGCTGTCAATTTCCAGTCTTTGTGTTCACTGGGCTGAAATCTGAGCAGACTGGCAGAAGGACCGTGAATTATGTTAACATCTAGAATTCCATAAATGMAAAGAAACTTCCATTTTTAGTCTTTTTTTAAAAGAAGTGTGTTGTCTCCTTCTTTTTAGCTGCTAAATTATTCCTAAGAGAGATCTTACTTTTTAAAGGATGAGGGATATACTGAACARCCTGATGTGTGTTTGAGACCAGGATATAGTGTTGCACCTGGTAGACAGAGCAGGTTATTAATACCCTCTAGGTAAAGGTTCAGTAGTTCTCTGAATTCTAAGAAAAAAACTACCAGCTCTTCTCTGTTTTTGTGTGGCAGGGACAAACAATGCTCCCAAAGAATTTATTTGCTTCATCTCCTAGGCCTGTCTGTGGAAAGATAAGCTGTTCTATATTCCTTCCTGCCTGTCCTCCATCCATCCATCCATTCATCCATCCATCCATCCATCCATCCATCCATCCATCCATCCATCCATTCATCCATCCATGTGCTGTCATCCCTTTTAGTGCCAAATTATGTCACCACAGACTGTGCTATCTCTCAAATTAAAGACTTCCACAGAGCTCAGACCCTGTACAGGAGGTTACTTATGTTAAGCAACATTAACAAGTTGCTTCTGCCAGCCGATAAATTGTTTCTCAAACATGCCTCAAAAATGTCAGCATTTTTCAGGTCTGCCTCAGWGTATTGACCTTCAAAATTAAGAGCTAAATCACACGTAATTTTTCATATGGTTTGGTTTCAATGGTTCATGCAAGATGCTTGGCTCAATTAAATAGAGAATTAAATCATAATTAGTTTGGAGTTAAGGGAATCAATCTTATATTGTATTGGGCACCGGGAAGCTTCTAAGTGAGCAATTTTTCTTTTTCAGCTACAAGGGAAAATGAAAGGAAGACAAGCATAGATTCTCTTTGTTCTTTTTTTTTTRAGAACAGGTAGATAAGATTTACATAAAGCTCCTAGTAAGTAGTGAGAATAATAATGAAATAATTAATGATAGATTTACCTTGGGTGTTCAGGCAGCTGTAAGGAAAATACTTCTACTCAGAAACTTATAATTAAAAATATCAATAACATACCAAATACCAAAGGGGTAGTCAGGCTGGAATCATGTAATAAAAAAAAAAAAAAAAAAAAGAAAAACTATTCCATATCATAGCACTGACATAAAAGAAGGATTCAAATTAAGAACTTTCTGCTTTGATGAAGACATAGGTCTGTCTCATTACTTTAACAAAAAATTRCACCAGTACTAATCCCATTTTGTTTGAATCATTTTTTGCCAGATGTTTCCCTTGCTGATTTATAACAACCCATACAAATCCACCAGGTGATGCCCCAATTGTGTGTTTGGTGTGAAAATCTGACAAATACATTGGATTTCCAAATTTCAGAATCAGAAAAGAGTCTGCTATGACACTTCTGCAAGCCAACTTTTTTCTGTAGACTAAAAGATCTGGAACTAATTTTCCCTGTATTTTTTTAAAATTGGATATATTAATTGAAGTACTGAAAATTATTAGTAAGACTAGCTCATGAAAGTTTTACTTTTAGAAGGCATTTGTGTAATATTTTTAATGATGAAGAAGATGGAGAATTCCTCATCCTGATGCCAGAGATTTTGGTATATAAGCAGATATAAAGATGCAGCAGTAATACATGTACTACTTTCTTCATAAAAGCTTAGGTACTGTGCCTGTARTTTTGAAGAATTTAATTTGGTGTCTTAAGAGGTTTATGTCTGAACTACTCTGTTAGGTGCCAGTAGTTTGCCATATTGATCTTTTAAGTAAATASTAAGTGATGCAAATGGAAGCTTTCTAAAACCTTACTCCACTATTTTTTATTTCTTAAAGGTAAGTGTTTATCTCAGATTTTCAGTCTGTTGGAAGAGCAGTCTGTGTTGTGTCCTTCATCTGGTGGCCAGTRAAAGTCCAAATCTGATGAGCTAATCCTCTGCACAGTGGTGTAGAATCAATGCAGGGGAGCTTGTGTCAGCTTCTCTGGATGCATTTATCCACAGAATAAAAATTCCCATCTGCTTGGTAAAGCAAGAAACTGTTCAATGAGATTTGGTTATATTTTTACAGTTGTGACTTTGCTATTGGTCCTAAGTAGAAAAGTTCCAAAGCAGTGGACACAATTGTTATTTCTTTTTTTCCCCTCCTGCAGTCTTTCATTTTAGAAAGGATTTAYGTTCTTATTTTTAGATACATGTTATGGCATATTTGGGTTTCACCATGGTTTTAAACAGTTCCGTTCTGGACAGAATTACAAAGGAAGCAAAGGTTTGGTTGGATAGTGAGACTTGCMTAGATGAGGTTCCTTAATGTGACAGTGGGCACATTAATCCTGCCTTCTCAAACGTAGACATTAGCTCACTGACTAAGCAGAGGCTTTCACAGTAGGTGTGCTCATGTCTGAGTGCTGGGTTGCATGACTTGGAAAGCCATGACTGGCTCCAAAGGGGAGCTTGGCACCTCAGCACTAGCACGACATTTGTGGGGAATACAACTGTAATGTTCCCAGACTTGAGAAAGGAGGTGTGAGTGGTGCTGAGCTCTGCAGGTTTTCAGAGCTCAGCCCTGTGTGAGGCTTTGTTGCATGATGTGCACAAGTCCTTTTGTTGCAAGGAAACTCTAAATATACAAATAAAATAACCACTGGATATCTTTAATTTTTGCCCACCGTGTTGCAGATGGAATGCATTTATTTCTGTATCCCATTTGCAACAGCTCCATTAGCAGCTAAGTAATTTGCTTTTTATGTGTTTACTAGTCAGAATACTGCTGTGCTTTTTAAGCTGTCACTAACTGGAACAGTCTAACAGTATAATCATAGTGGGCTGATGGAATATAAAATGAGCAAAGTTTTGCTAGGATTAAGTGCTCTTAAGCATCTCTCTGGTCTTTGAACATAATAGGGTGATAAATGTGTTGTGTGAAAGTGTTACATTATGGAGGATAAACAATATTCCAAGAAAAATCTCTCACTTCTGATTATTGAAGTGATTTGTGATACATGTATTGATCTATATCCCAAAAGCGTAAYAGTTATTTTCTGTGGGTTTTCTTTGAAAATCAATACTAACAATTTTCTGAAGATGAAAAATTTTTGCATGTTTTGACTTGCCTTTAGTTTTCTAGTTAATGTTATTTGYACTGGTCTTGAAAAGATTAAAAAATTGGGAGGCTTGTGTCACAGATAGTTTTCCTCTCTCTATTACAAGACATAAACTATTATAATTTTTTCTTTTCTCTCCATTGTTCAAGCATAGTGGATCTCTTCACACATGGTCTGAAATGAGGTTTGAAGGTTTTGTTAAACAAMATGAGGTTTAGTGAACTTACCAACTACACTTTATGATCAGATGGGATGCTTTTCCCATKTATTGAGAAGACTTTTTGTAATCTAGATATACTCCTCTCTGAAATAGACCTTTTTTTTTTCTTTTTGTTTAATGGGAAACCTTCACACAGTGTCCAGGATTATAAAGAATGGAGAGAAGGATTAAAATGTTTTTAAAATACACCGTTCTTACCACACAACTTTTGACCACTGACCCTTCTGAAAATCTGGTTCTTCAGTTTGGTGGAAGCTGCCTRTAWGCTGCAGAGGGAAAAGGKACTGATATTCCCAGGATATAAACAMACTTTTCTGCAAGTTCTTTAAGAGGGGAATAAGGGTGAAAAATTCTGGACACTGGTGCAATATGTTTTACTGTAAAATTCCATATGCCTTGCAAACACTAGTGATTTGCAGAAGAAAACCCAAATGGGTGCCTGTAAATGTTTGGACTTCTACAGATTTTGACCTTTTCTGTGAGAAAAATACACAGATTTGCCTCTGAGATTACAAATGTTAGGACTTCTTGAATTAGTSTGCTGCTACAACAGTTTTAAGCACATAGCCACATTTTTCATGTCATACATTTAAAAATTAAAGGCCTCAGATATGTTGCCATCTAGAACATACGTTTATTCTCCACWGTCAGATCTAGGTAAATGCCAGTGTAATCTTTCCCTTTTTGTAATCACACATAYCTTGATATTCCTGACTGTATGCTCTGACATGGCAGAAATAACCAAACCGTAGAGAAAACAGGTAGGGGAAGGCAGGAAAGTAAAGGAAATTTCTTCATCATGAGAAGGATTTGATTTTTCCCCACTAAAGGCAGCAGAATAATAGCAGCAATGAAGCCTCAGCTGAAACAGAAGAGACAGAAAGATTCGGGGGAAATTGTGGAAAAGATAAAACTGTAGTGGATACACCAATCATATACTGAAGATTTTTGAAGAGAAGGTGTGATTATTTCAGCCTCCAGAATGATTCCTTGAGACACTTAGAAAGAAAAGGATGTTAGTAAAATCAAATAGATATTAGAACAACAAACCCTGTTTTTGTAGAAAGGAAAAAAAAATAGAGGAATGGTGAAGTGTCTGAATGCTTTCAAAATGTTGTGAGAGATGGCAGGTCCTTAAATATTTTTGCTCTATTCAAAGATAGTTTTAAGGTAATAAACTTACTGTATGCTCTTAGAAGAGTTTAAGACATTCCTGAAATATACTTCCTAAAAKAAGTTATTCTTCCCTGTTTCATAATTGGAGGGGGGAACACCCCACCCTCCCCTACCTTCCCTCAAGATTCTTGAAGTTTGATATGACTTATCTGAGAGTGTAGTAAGGATTTCTTGTCTACCTTTTTYAGTTTCCTGTGAGATGAAAAAAGTATTCTTGGTACTGAAAATCCAGTTTCCTTAGTTTTAATTTTCTTTTTAGCGTCATCTTACTGTCYTAAATTATTCAGAATACTTCTGAATAATTTTACTGCTTTCTTCCTACATCTGTTCCCCATGAATTTAATCAGTTGAATTATATGTCTTGGACTTACTTTTTATCCTGGTATTTGATATTCTATCATCATTTTTTGTTAGCACATTCTTTTTGCAATAATTAAGACCTGTATAGATAAAGRCGTCACTCAGCTTTTCAAATAAGTTTGTGTTGTTCTTCTGCCTCTTAGTGTTTTGTTTAACCTTCTCATATTTTTTCAGTCTCATATTTCCAACCTTGAGCTCAGCTTAAGTGTTGTTGGAATTGCAAATTCATTCATATTTCAAACTCCTGTTCAAGACTAGGTCCCTAGAGCAATGAAGTTTTGTTAAATGTCACAGCTCCAGCTTATGTTTTATTGTACTTAATTAGGACTCCAAGTACTGTGTTTTGTTGATGTTTTTAAGTCTGAAGGATAACAAGAAAAAAAATAATCTTTTGCTCTGGAACTTTGGTGCTAATAAGCTGCAGAATATCAGTCTTCTGCACTGCATGTACCAGTTTTTAAATTTCTTTATTAATGAACATAAATTAGGTATTAGCTAAGCCATAACATTATCATCAGTTAAATGCATGTCTTAATAGATATACTAGGAAAACTGTTCCATGTATTGAATTATTCAGGTTTTTTTCAGCCAATGAATGCAGAGATATGTATTTTTTATACTTACAGTGAATATTACCTCTAGAGAACACTGTGATTAATTTAAAACTGAAATTCAGATTATAGTTCACTTTCTAGTTCTGAGCATTCACAAAAACCAAGAATAAAGTTCATCACCTTCAGCTAAAAAAAASCTCTGAAATCCCAGATTTCAATATTTTTCATGTGTGGAAGAATACTTTCTAACAGAAGGACTTTAATACGGAGTCCTAGTGGAAACAGCTTTGACAGTTACTAAAGAGCTGTTGTCCTTCAGTGTCACTGAAAAATACATTCTGGAGCTCAGCTGCTGTCATTATACCAGACACAGCAGTAKGAGAAGTCAGTTATTAAAGTTAGGCTCTCTCAACTTGTGTGTGTCTCMCAATTTACACACATGTGAGCCTGGGTACAAGCTGGGCTCCTTCTGTGGGCTCTCTGTGAAGGCTTGTTCTCATTTTCAGCAATTTCTGACACTTCACACGTGGAGTTTGGATAGCRTTGTGAGGAGAAGTCGGTCAGTGGGTGGCATCAGGACAGGAGAGCTATGGCACAGATTGAACTCATTGTAGGAGGCATTCCTCTCTAAAAAGGTGTTTCTTGGATTTAATTTGATTGTGTAAGCTGATCCACTCTTACTACTTTGAAAAATGTTCATCATTTGACAGGCAAAAAAGAGCACAATATATGGATGMATGTATAAATACATATATCCAAACAGAATACATTTTATGTATTCCGAAGAGTGGCTTTGGAATTATCTGTCGATGCTGCAATGCGAAGTTTTGGTACACTGAGGAAAGTCTTGCTATTGGATGCTKTGAATCCTCTTTATTTAGTCTGTCTCAGGATTTGAGTTCTGTTCCATATTATTCTAAGAACCAAAGCACTATTCCTTTACATTTTTTACAGGAAAATTGGCAAGTTCTAGATTCAAAGTTAGATTGTACAGCATTTCAGGACTTTTCTTCAGAGTTTCTTTGTGATTGATCCTCAGCATATCCTGTGCATTCGAATAGGAGTGCAGGATAACAAATATCAGCATTTAAAAGGATAAAAAAGCTAGAGATTGAACAGAGCATTTAGTTTCAGATTGTGCTTTCTTTGACGTGAATGATGTTGCAACTTCCCACTGCTCCTYTGCCACTTAGGTTAAATCTAGCAAGCAAAGGATAAGCAAGTGGCARTGGGCACTCTATTTACTTTTGCATRATTGAAATTCAATTAATGATAAGATCAGGAAAATGGTATTTTTCTTTCTCACAAGGATTTTCTAAAAGTAGATCATTATAGTTCATATAGCATTCAGGTGCTGTTGAATACAGGTAAGGCCTTATAAAATATAAGGGCCTTGTTCCCCTTGTAAAATCATGGCTCAGGCCTGGTACTCTGGCTAAGTAGAAGGGAACTATGGGTGCGACTCAGCTGGAGCAGGGGTGGAGAGATATGAGACACATGAGAGATGTGCTTGCTGCCTGGCTGCCACATGTCCCATTGTGGTGTGTGGTGGTTGGCTGACTTGGGCTTGTTGTGCCTTAAAACCACGTAAGCTGATCACCAGCTAACTGCWTAAAAAGGCCTGGTTTTTGCAATGAAGGGCTCTCTTTTGCACTGCCTGGGGACTCTGTGTTGCTCTGCTCCTTACTAGTGCCAGTTTGAGGTTGCCATAAATCATCTTCCATAGTTTTACTTCCTTCTCAGTCCTCTACACTTTGAGAAATTCTGCTGWTGAAATTTAAGATAAGATATTTGCACTCCTCTTATTTCTGATGAAAATAYCTGTCATCTGATCTAGCACCCCTTGAAAGAGAGCAGTTCTGAAAGGATCCTAGTGAGTTTTTGCGATTGCATTCCAGCACCAAATAAGACAATCATGGTATTTTTGCTTGGTTTGTTTKTTCATGACAATCAGAATTAGAAGTTTATCTTTTATTTAGGAAAAATTAAACATGAGATGAAAGATTGCCAGTTTATCTGTCTGAATATCACAAATAGTTTCATGCCTTTATCAGGAAGACAGTGTAAAGCTATTTTTGGTAAACACTGCCCTTAAAATTTTTAGATGCATTCTGTGCCACTGAACATCTTACAGGCCATTCTGTCCAAAATTTCTTATTTTTCCTTTTGTGATACTCAGTTACTGACTGTGCATGACTTCTGATATCTACTCTTCTTACATCATCACAAAATTAAGGGAATAACCATCTATTTAGTGTAGTTTCATATCATCAAGTAGAAATTTATATTATCCTTCGCCTAGGGACTTTTTTTCCAGTGAAACCACTAAATCTGTTTAGTCTGGGGCAAAAATAGGCTGTACTGTCCCTAATGCCTTGATTTAGCCTGAAAGGAAACAGACTGTATGCATTCTTTAAGGGATAGTTTCCCACAAATTATTGCAATGCGGCATAGGATTATATAATTTCTACAAACCTACATTGTGCTGTCTGTCAGAAAGCAGCTCTTGTTATTTAATAATGATAAAACAAAACAAACAAACAAGTAGGTCAGGTCTACAGAGGTGGAATTTTCTTACAGAGTATCATGAGAGTCTTCAAACTTTGGTTCCTAAAATTRGGTGTCTGCTTGAGGTTTACCAAATGAGATTCAGAGCTTAAATGCCTGATTCCATTGCATTTCAACACATATGCACTGAAAATACCAGCAATAGTAAAATATATATGTGAGAGGAGAAATGTTTGCATGTGGTTAAAATATGCACTTAATCATTGAGCTTCTAGAGGAATCATTCAATAATGGCAAATTGGTTTAATATCTGTAAAGGCTTTTTAAGAGGCCAAAAATATTTAGTAATGTTTTCTATGTGGATGAAATTAAAGAATAATAAGTTTGAATTGCTGACTAAAGTTTTAATTTTTGAAGAGACATAAAAATACTTGGAAAATTTTATAATTGTGCTTTTTAGTAGCTGTTTTCCTATCCAGTTTAATGTTAATTCTGGCTTACTGGGATGGTTGAACAAACAATAATGCAGAAATTCACTGGTCCACTGTATTTATTTGGATTTTATTAATGATGAAAATAGTATATGGTTGTTCACTACGTTAATAATCTATATGGCCCAGTGGTGTATGCAAAAATTGCTGATTTTACGCTGCTAAGACCTATAGTTATTCTGCTGAATGATTACAAATGCCCATGAAGTCCATCAGCTCTGCCTAGCTGCTGCTGTAGAAATGATCTGCTAATCACAGACACTTCATCAGGTGTGAAAGTGCAATAAAGGGTAAGGCAGAAAAAGAATTATTATGGCATTTGTCAGTAATGTGTCTAATCTTGAGGGGCTGTGYAGATGGATATGCAGATGTGTGAAGACAGATTATCTTTTCATCACCTGGGTTAATCTCCAGAGTAGGTAGTAATTTCTGACAGGGGTTAAAAGTTGCCCAAGTCTGTCCCTCATACTCCATTGCTGARCACAATAAATAAAGCTCTTTGATCAGCTGCATGGGCAGCAACATCTGTGTTAACCTCTAGTCAAACTGAGAAAAATACCAGTATTTTCCTCCAACATTTTTTACTGTGAACTGGAACTATTTCTGTACATGGTATAATGTTCAGGCAGGATGTGTTTGGCTTAGTTAACAATTTCCACTGAAACTCTCTGAGTCTGGTTTACTGACTTCTGTTGTGATTTTTTGATGAAGACAAAGTCGTTAAATATTTGCCATGATGTTTAAAATACTTTGCTTTACATATCTCTTTGTGCAAATCATTTTAGTTGAAACCTCCAAACAGGTTATTTCCATGCTACTTTATATATATGAAACATATTTATGAAACATACAGAAATTAATTTTGCTCTCTCTATATACACACAGGGAAAACCAGTTCTTATTCCAGCAATAAAATGAATGATCTACTACTGGTTACCATTTTAGTGTAATTGCAGAAAGCAGGAACTCATAGTTGCTCTAGGCTTCTCATCCATGCACTTCCATGGATTGATTTTTGGAATCTAATCAGCAGTCAAATTTAGTATAGATGACAAAATATATTATGAAGTTATCTTACAATAACTAACATTGTGCTTTCCGTTTCTATGGAACAGTGATTGGAAATGGGGCACTGTACAGAGAGGAAGTATGTGAGAGAGGGCAATCACATTCACCTCTCTGTTCCATTCATGTCCTTTACCTTCCCTGATAAGATTGTACAATCTTCAGAGCAAGCAGAGTTTTCTAATATGTGTTTGTGGAAGGTAGCTTCCTGACACAGCTGGTGGGGGAGCCCACTAGGGAAGGTGTCCTGCTGTTTGTGAACAGCGGGGGAGGGATGAGCAGTGTGATAGTGAGGGGCTGTCTTGGGCACAGAAACCATGAAATTATTGAGTTTTTGATTCTTGGAGAAGTAAGGAGAGAAGTCAGCAGAACTGCTGCCTTGGACTTGCAGAGGGCAGACTTTGGTCTGTTTATGAGACTGGTTTAGAGAGTTCCTTGGGGGGGAGTCCTGATGGACAAAGGAGTCTAGGAAGACAGTATGTGCTTTAAGAAGGAAATCCTAAGACTATAGGAGCAGAGTATCCACATAAGCCAAAAAATGAGCTGGCTGGGAAGACCATCCTGGCTGAACTGGGAACTTTGTCTGGAAAGGAAAAAAAAGGAGAATGTATGRCCTTTGGAAGAAAAGACAGGCAACATCAGAGTATTACAAGAATRTCATGAAGTCATGCAGGGAGAAAATATAAGTGATTATACCACTTAGGCTTGCACAAGTCTACAAGGTCCAGGTGATATCCAGTCCTGTTTAATATCTTTATCAGTACTCTGGACAAAGGGATYGAGTGCACCCTTGGTCATTTTGCAGCACAGTGCTAGGCTCTGGAGGGCAGGAAGGCTCTGCAGAGGAATCTGTACAGGCTGTGCTGATGGACTGAGGCCAGAGGTATGAGGTTCAAAGGGGTCAAGTGCTTCATCCAGCCCTCAGGTCACAACAACCCCAGGCATCACTGCGGGCTGGGGACAGMGTGGCTGGAAAGCTGCCCAGCAGAAAAGGACCTGGGCATGCTGGTTGAGAGCAGCTGAACATGAGCCAGCAGGGTCCAGGTGGCCAAGAAGGCCAATGGCATCCTGATCTGAATCCAAAATAGTGTGGCCAGCAGGAGCAGGGAAGGGATTGTCCCCATGTACTCTGCATTGGTGAGGCCACACCTCAAATCCAAAATACATTTAGAAATGGCTCTGTGAGTATATCAGGCAATAGCACTACACAAGGACATTTRAAAGTATGTAAAATAAAGCACATGCAAGTGTAATCAGGTCACATATAATGATGAATCTCCCATGATATCTTTGAGGTAATATCTCAGATTCACAACTTTGCAAGCTAGCTCTGCACACTGTTCAGTATATTTATGGATACAGTTAAAACTAAGATAAAAATGTTATAAGAATGTACAGAATTGAAGATGCTTTTGGACTTCCCTGGGTTCTTTCAAAGTCAAAGAGAAAGTTYTGTAAAAGAGAAAACATACAGTTGATTGCTAGGAAGTTGCCATTAATTGTGTTTCTAGAAGGATGCTCTCAGCATTAACAGGGCAAAGCAAACACGGGTCTCTGTATAATGGTGAATCAATCTTTGAAACATGCTCTTTACAACAAAGACTCATAACTTTTGGTTGGTCACTCTGAGTTCCAATGGCTTGTAGTCATGCTGCACAAGAATTAGATCCTTGCTGTGGCTAAAACTGTAGCTGCACTGAAAAGTTTTGAGCAAGGAACACATACTAATGAGCGTTTCCAAAATGCCCTCTTGGGAAAAGTCCCACTCCCTGATTAAGTCACAGTGGTGCCATTGAATACAAATACTATTAAGAACTAAGTGTAGAAGTAATCAGAATGTTGTGTGGAACAAAATCTACTGGAAGCAGGAAGTGGATTATCKGAGGTAAGATGGTGTCTGGTATGTGAAAAATTGGATTTTGTGCATTTCTAAAATGACATCACTGTGGCCTATTTGGCCAAGTGTTTTAAATGCTTATTGTAAATTTGATGCCTAATGTTTTCTTTTTCTCSAAGTGTGGAACACTTTAAAGATATCTTAAACATCCCTCTCCTCCCCTTATCAATGGTGTGAATATCCACTCATATTTAAACTTTCTCAAGATGAACATGAAAAATCACTGCTCATTTTGGAAAATCTTATCCCTGGGCTATAGTTGTCTGTGGTTTATATATTGGGTATATAGSTGTGACTTATATAAAATCAATAATTTTATATGGAATGGATCCTTATTCTTACTCCACCAAAGCTCTGAATGTAGCTTGTTATGCTGAGATGAATGAATACTGACATCACCTACATTCCAGTGTAGGTAGAGTGTTTCTGTCACCATCTGTTGCTGCATGAATCATGTTTTCCTTATGATTTTYATGGGGGAATAAAAATAACAGGAAGGAGGAAAAGTGGAAAAAATAAGGAAAGAAATGATGGATATTATGGTCTGCTAAGAGGGTTCATTTGGTTAAGAAAGCAGTACTGCATGTGCTGGCCTTGCGTGCAGCTAGCTAATTTTCACCAGCTTGGGAAGAAGTGAGATTAGAGGTTATGCTGCTACAGAAGCCCAGAATAGTTAAGGTTGGAAGGAACCTCTGAAAGTCATCTGGTCCAACCCCCTGCTCAAGCAGGGCTACTTAGAGCCAGTTACACTGGACCATGACCAGACAGGTTTGCAATACTTCCAAGGAGGGAGACTCCCACCATCTTTCTAGGCAACCTATGCCACTGCTCAGTCACCCTGAGTGAAAAAATGTTCCCTGGTCACTGGGAATGTTCATAGAGAACGTTCTGTCTTTCGTCTTGTGCCCATTGCCTATGGTTCCTTCACTGGGCATCCTTTAATCCTCAARCAGCTCTCCCAGTTGCCAAGATCTTTCAAAGGCTACTGAGAGTGATCTTACAATGACATCAGCCAGCACCTCTCTGTGGTGCTGATGAATTTCAGATAGGAAATTTGACAAGTGTGAAATAAACTTCTAAGCCTGCCTTATTTTATGTTCTGTAAGTAGAAATGCCTTGGAAATGTACAGTTCATAAAAGTTCATTGGTGTTTTGAGCCTATCTGGATATTTTTTCTGAAATGTTTAGGGGAGTTTGGCYGTGAATAAGAAGGATTCCATGATTTTTCAATATGTACCATTAATTTAAAATGAATTTTACAAAAACGATAGAAGAGAATGTGTGTATAATTTATGTGCACACCTTTCCTTGTAAACATGAATTTTTAATCATTTAAATTTCAACTGAGGCTACTATCAGCCAGCCTGTGATGTCTTCTTCAAAATCCTGCTTACACACATGTTTATTTAATTCATTTTTTGTTACTTTTTATGTGTAGCGATCAGCTCTTAGGCATGTTTGGGTGTCTAAATAACATGTGCCAGCCCATGTGAYGTGAGAGAATAAGCTTCTCTAAAAGTCAGAGATCTTATGCTGCCCCCTGGGCAGTTTTGATGATTATTATGGAGTAAGGAATGGGACTTWTACACCAAATGTTAGTTCAGCAGCTTGCAGAGAATTAATTTCCCTTCACTTATGTCAAGTAAGACTATTCTTTTTTTCAGTGTAACTATTTTGGTTTTATCCTGCGTGTTGGTGTGGTGAAGTGTTTRTGGATGGTGGCTTCTTGTTAAATAAAATGTATCTTTATTGCAGTGAATCAAAACCTTAGCGAAGTTGGTCAAATGTCTTTCGAGCAGCAGGCAGGGGAAGCGCTACATTCAAGTAACACCCACAAACCAGTAGTCTTTACAAACTGGCATMATCAGTTTACTTTGCTGAGATGGTGCTTCTGCCTTGCCCAGAACAGATATGTAGGTGGGTGAATGAAGCAATGTTCTAGAAAGCGTTGCCCATAGAATAAATCCTCCACACTACCTGAAGGACAGGCTGTTAGCTTATATCCAGGTTATTTTTGGCTTTGAATAAATGATGTCTAGAAGAAATCAACAGTGTTAATCATTAGAGAAAGACAGGGTTTCAGAAGAAAACTAAAGCAAACAACTGGCATTATTATTGCTCATTAACTTTCATTGGCTCTTAGGCAATTATCAGTAAATGCATATGGAATGGCTATTGTCAAAATGTAGCAGCAATTAAATCCCATTAGGAGACTTCCAAAAGTCATTAACCCAAGTAGGCGGGAGTCAAGTAGCACTGGCTTTCTATTCTGCTATCAGGAATTGTTACAAAAAATGAATCATAAGAATAAAATGAGTTATAAACATAAAAGGAACCCATAGTCTATGGGAATCCCAAGCTGTTGCATTTCTAGGCAGCAATGTCAGTGCAAAGGACTRAACAGACCCTGTGCTTGTGCTGACTGAGATGTACACTGACACAGCTGTGACTTCAGAAAGGGTGGCATTCCTKGGGTCAGACAGGTGTGCAGGTACTCCAATTCTGTGTTAATGACCTCTCAATATATTTTGTTTTCTTACCAGATTCATTGTTTTTACACAACCTCCATGATATCCCTTCTGCCTTAGCACTTTGTTCATCTCTTCTGTTTCAGTTTTTACTCTTCTGCTTTTACAACTGTGTCTTCCTGGGACATATCTAYTGGTATTTTCATAAAACTCCCTGTTCAGAGTGCTTTGGGACAGGTTTAAATGTTTGCAAGRTAGTAGGTAGATGGATCAATGCCTGGCTCCAAGACCAGAGCCTCTGGCAGAATTTTTGGTTTTAGATGGGGTATACCTGTCTCAAAGTGGGAACAGGACCTACTGAGAGAGCTTTATACTAGATTTGAATGGGGGAAAGGGTAAAACCAGGCTCACTAGACAGCAGATGGGTGCTGCATGATCCTTGGGGGATGGTGTGCTAGCAAGATCCTTCAGTCTGCTGTGTAGCTAGAGACAGGGAATGGACATGCATGCAGCAGTAGAGGATGTTAGAGGTGTGTTAGAAATGACAGAAGCATCTGAGAATGGTCACATTGGGATTAGGYCTTTTTCCCTCAGAAAAGGTGGTGGAATCAACAGCCCAGRTGAAGCATGTCTGCACCAATGTGTGCAGCATGGGCAACAAAGAGGATGAGCTGGAAGCCACAGTGCACCAGGRAATCTGTGRTATAGCTGCCATCATGGAAACATAATGCAAGAGGAAAGACGGAAAAGACATTGAGATGCTGGAGAGTGTCCTAAGCTCCAGCAATGGAACTGGTGGAGGTTCTGGAGCACAAGCCCTGTAAGGAGGGAGGTGAGGCTGTTTGGCCTGGAGTAAAGGAGGTTCAGGGGAGACCTTATCATTCTCTAAAACCACCTGAAAGGAGGCTGTGGTGAGGTGGAGGTCAGTCTCTTCTTCCAAGAAACAAGCAACAGGGCAAGAGTAATGGCCACAAGTTTTGTCACAAAAGGTTTTGATTGGATATTAGAAGAAATTTCTTCACTTGAAGAGTTGCCAAGCATTGAAACAGGCTGCTCAGGGAAGTGGTAGAGTCACCATCTTTTGAATATTTAAAAGACACGTAAATATGTAACCTGGGGACACAGTTCAGTGGTGAATTTAGCAATGCTGGATCAAATTGAACTTGATGATCTTAAAAGTCTTTTCAAACCTAAACAATTCTCTGATTCTGAGCTRTGTAAGATATACACTGGAGATCAGTTAAAACATCCACCTCTTTAATCCAGGAAGCTGGCATTGGAGATTTATGAAGATGGAAAGCAAGGTTTGTGGCATTATACAGTTTTATTCTCTTTTCACAGCGGTCTTTGAGCCTTTTATCTCCATAGAGGGAGAGACAAAGTGGGATAAAAGAATGGGAAACTTTTCTAGAATTTAGAAATTTCCTAACTAGGAAAGATTTTCTAGGAAATCTTTTGCCTTTTTATTTTTCCAGTCTCTTTATCTGATGGGACAGGTAGGTGACATCAGCTGAACTTGCTTCATTAATCTTTATACTAGTCTGGATGAAAAGAATTGCTACACTAACATGATCAAGTCATTTTGATATTAAGTCATATGTCAGATCATGAGGCATGGTTCCAAATGTTAGTGAAATGACCTTTCCACTGACAAATGGCACACCTTTCAACTTTTAATGGTTTTGTGGGGAGCTTATGTCCAGCCAGTCATTTTCACATGTTTGGAAATAGGGAGAAAAYGCATTGTTTTTATCTGGTTTATCTATCACATAGTATGAGCTAAATAAAGAACACTGAGGAAATTACTAAATAGATTTGTAACTCYCATTTTATACTCAGATTATGGACTWATTGTAGTGTATATCTTTCTTTTTAATGATGATACTTTTAGTACTTATAATAGATATGAGTAAACTTCATATATTAAGTTTGGACAACTTGCTTTGAAGAGAAGAGGTTAAAATGTCAACCTTGAATGTAACCTATTCATGTCAGGCTCCTCAAAATCAGCCAGATTTACCACTTACATTAATAGTCTTTAGATCAAGCCTAAAAGTAGTTAAGATGTATATTGTGCTTACTCATAATTTTCTTCATAATGAATCATCTCTTCCTTTAAGATTTTTTTTTGGTAGACAAATACACATACAGGTCATACTAATTTGTTTTTACATGAAATTTTTTGCTTTAACGTTACGGTACGACTTGAGTTAAAAGAAATTTTTGACTCTATGTCCATATTGACAACTCAWTTTTATCTTTTACTGTATTCTACAGTTCATTTATTGCTCCATGTGTGACAACATGAAACATGAACATTTCATAAAATAATTTTTTGAGAAATCAAGAGAGCATTTAAAACGAATGTGGCTGAAGTGCTCTAATTATTTTCATCCCCTTGTGCCCAGCCCAACTTTCTCGCCTGTTAAAGATAATATTTTTCTAACTTTCAGTGATGAAAAGAAGAAAGGTCTGCAGCAGACACAGTTCAGATACAGGGAGCATTTTGGCATACTTATTAACACACTTTGTTTTGCGGATAATGAGAACAGTGCAAGCTGCTTGGGTCTTTTGTCTAAAAATTCCCACCAGAGGCTCTTGTAAATCACCATGGCTTTCAGTGACTGATTCCTGTGGAGCCTAAGATGAGTTTAACAGTCACAGTCAGTTGTTGCTTTCRCCTGTTGGTGCCTGTTTTGCTATCAGTGGGCACCATGCCAAAGTTCTGAGAAATCCACTGGATTTAGGTGCCCTCCCCTTCACTCCTGTATTTGTGGTTGCACTTTTGGTCATCTTCTCTGTGGCTGTTATTTTGTTCAGCTCCTCATCAATGAGAGCTGTCATTTTGAAGCACATCACATGATGACACATTAGCTTGCATTGCTCCATCCTGGCTGGAAGTGAAATGGAACTAATGTCTGGCATATGGAAGAGGAATGCACAACTATAGTGGATGAAGTGCATCAGACCTTGCTGCCCTTTGAAATTTTCAACTAGCCAATAGTAAGCAGTAATAGAGATTTCTAAATTAATGTTACAATATATGTTACAAAGTAGATTAGCAAATCTTTCATTTTTGATAGCTGCTAGTCATATCATAAACTAAGACTCTTCAGTTCTCAGGGTTTGCAGCTTTTTTCTAAAAGCCAATGCACAGMAAGAGGCAACAGAGATTATGTATGTGGATCAGACAATCACTATGGCTGTCCTTCAAATCAAGAGAAAAGAGTGGAAAATTACTTGAGCAGGCTTAACAAACAAGTACAAWGTGGTCCTGTCTCAGAAAAAGACCTGGGGTATTTTCATAGAATTTGTTTGTCTGTCTGTTGGTTTGTTTTCCTTAATCTGACTCAGAGAGCCTTGTAGGGAATGAAGAAAAAACCAAGGGTGGGACTGGTGAATAGGAGATTTTCATGTATACCATTCATGTCACAGAATGTAGATGGATAACAATGTTTGGAATCTTGGAATGTTTTTTTTTTTTCTAAACAAATCATGAAAGGGCTGCAGACCACCAATGAGGTTAAGTTCCTGTTTTGAAGTGGAAACTGTCCTATGTTTAATACAAATAGCTGAGAAACACTGTTCCTAGAAAAAYAGCAGGGACCTCAGAAATATATTAGATTTGTGTTTAGAATCCTGRGAGTGGATATCAGGGATCTCTGTGATTCCAGGGCTCATCCATACCACTTCTGCCTGGATCATCCAGGAAAGCACCACTTGAAGACTCTCACCTGGAACAGATCTCTGATCACTTGAAGGTCTCAATATGTGGTAATTTGATGAAATACAGAAGCAGGTCATTGAGACAGCCTGGTGCTTACCAAGTGCTGTGATCAGAGTGTTTCACAGCCCTSCTAAGCTTCCTTCTGTTTCTGGAACAGTGAATCTCAGGTTCTTTTTTGTGGAGTGGAGCAACTTCAATGTAAACAATATGAAGAGGTGGACTAGTGGGATGGGAAGAAAAATAAAAAGCAGAGTAGCATCATCATTGCTGCTGATAGATTGTTCTCAAAGCTTTTTTATGTTGTTTTCTTTCCTGAGATTTTTAAAGAGATGTGGGAGTATAAGCATTTTGGGAGGCACAGGAGAATATGAGGGGATGTTTCCTCACAGCCTGAGTATTTAAGCATTCTTAGAGATTCTAAAGCATTATAAGGACAGGAGATAGAACACAATCCTCAGTCCCTAGTGTTTGTTATTGGCCAGGCAATTGTCTGCTCAGCATGTGTAGGCCAGATACATGAAATCCAGGTGTCTTGCACCTGAGATTTCACCACATGGACAAGCCCGAGAGCAGAAGATGGAGTAGCAACAGCCAGCACCTGTCTCCTTTTGAATTCAGCCTCAAATCTATTTGTATTTGTTTGTTTGTTGTTTTTTTTTTGTTTAACCCTGTTTCCAGTATCAGAAATAGTGCTGTGAATTCTGTTATGAGTCAGTGGATAAATAAACCTAATGAAATCTGCCTTTATTTCCAGAGAAATTTCAGRAGCAGTTTTTCCCTGCTCAGTATAGATAATCTCTGAAAATGTGCATCATTGAAGTCCTTAGTTACAGAAAGATAAAGCAGTGCTTTTGAACTTTGCTTCTGTCACTTTGATCTCAAGGTGAGGTTTGTCTCAGTCTCAAATCTGTGTTTTGCTTCTGTGCTCATTTCCTCTCTGCTGACAAAGTATGATTTGTTTTATATAATAATTGTCTCCACAATTATATCATTTTAAAATGTCCTTGAGTTTTTTGTTGTTAGTTTGATTTCTTTTGTTTTTGTTTGTTTGTTTTATTATTTAATTGGAAAGGAATATTTATGTAAGAATCTATATTTACTTTACAGAGTTTTTGCCCTGTACAGATTAGGATTCTGGAAAAGCAGAGATTGTTACTTACACAAAGCCAYGTAGTTGGCAGCTGTTAACTTGAAAATCCAAACAATACTGCCTCTTGCTTTAACAAGCCAGTCCCACAGCAGAGACATGTCTCTTACTAGAATTGTAATAGGAATGAAAGGTACCACCTAATGCTCTAATCACCATCCTGTAAAAGCAAGCAGGACACAATCTGTRGGAACATGAAAGCCTGTCAGTTTTGAGTACAAATGCAGCCTTCAAACTACAATGTGAGGAAGAGATGCTTGTGTTAAAAGCATCTGCTACAGACTTTGCACAAAACAGATCTAATTCCTGGCTTCCAGTGCCATTAAAGGTTTAGAAAAAGTTGGTCCCCAGCTCTATCAGTCTAATAACTCTCTCCAAACTTAGCCCTGTTTTAAAAACATAGCAGTTTGCATCTCAGGCTGAAAGGCAGTTTTTCAAACACAGTGTGATTTACTATGTTCATTGCATAACTAATATTGAAAATTAATGACTGCTTTTAATATACAGCTGTTTAACACTGAATTAATGATATCAATGAGCTCAAGATGAGTAGAAAGACATTCATTTTCTTTTAAGACTCCAAAAGGAAACTTATRTTTAGGACACTGTCTTTGACAAAGGTCAGTGAAAAACAGTGAACATTTCTATTAGGTTTCCCATGCAGATTGCCACTGTGATTTCTGGTGTTGAAATTATGTCTGAAAGATCATTCAATAGGCAAAGCAAAAGCTGTGCAAGCAGGCTTAGCAAAACGAAGAATTCATTCATCCATCAGCAGGCAGGTGCTCAGCCATCTCCTGGAAAGCAGGGCTCCATCATGCTAATGGCTACTTGGGAAGGCAAATGTCATTGCCCCTCTTCCCTCTTGTTTGCCCAGCTCTCATATGCTGAGCATGATGCCATGTGGTATGGAATATTCCTCTGGTCAGTTGGGGGAAGCCCTTCTGTGTCCCCTCCCAGCTTCTTGCACCTGTCCTGTGCCAGGCCAACAACAGAACTTTGATGTTTCTTGTGTGTTCCTTCCAGCTCAGACTATTCCATGCCATCCACACCATTCCATCCTCCTTGTGCASTCCCAGAACACCTGTCAGTGGGCTGGTACAAGAAGAAGAAAAAGACTTTGGTTTTGTGCAAGAACTGTTCAGTAATWCCAAAAGCATTCCTGTGTTATCAACCCAAACCCACCTGAGTGGGAAAAAAACTGGTGAGACTACACTGGTCTCACCAGCAGCTCTTATAGTTAGCAGGTAATGTTTCATGAGCCTTTTAAGCAGTGTTTAATATCTACTTTGTAGTAAGTTGCTGTAGTGGGATTTGTGTTGTCTAACTTTTATTTTTTATTAYTATAATCCTGTTTATGCTGACAAATTTCATTTTTGAAGGTTGGTAGTGAGTAAGAATAGAGGACAGTCCACTTATCTATATTCCCTTAAAAGTACAGTTAACAGTGAAGTATAAATTCTTTGCRGGGCAGGGAGAGGAAGAAAGAATAGTAGGAGAACAGGAGGGCAGTCTTATAATAGAAATTTGAAATTACATAATGGACACTAAAGCAGTGGGAAAAGGCAAAAATAAAAGGCAAAGTATACAAAGATTTTGAAGAGGAATTTTCATAAGTCTTCRTTAAATGTGCTTTGAATTTTACACTGAGTGACCAATATCACTGATCCTAAAAATGGTTTTCTTCTTAAAATATTTTATGATAATCTTTTATGCTTTTTCTATCAGATTTTTTTAATACAAAAGTATTCATGTGAGGGATTCAACCCTCTTAATACACGTGAGCTTTAGAGCACATTTTTTCTTTGAAGTGGKTAATTCTGTGACCTGTGGTGATCAGGTGGTACTCAGCATTAAAGACTTTCTAAAGACAATTTGTAATAAGGAACATAATTTTGTATAAACCCAGGAAAAATATTTGGGGAGAAGAGGTAAGAAAAAAGGAGGAAAAGGATGCAGCTTGGAAAATCTGTTGCCTGAAAATTATCAATGTATTGGAGCTGGTCTGTTTTTTGGGTCTGCTACTTSTTTCCTTTCCACCCCATCTTCTTTTCTAACCAGCCCATCTAAGAAAAGAGTCTCTTTTCATACAAACTCTTGTGTGTACTCAGAGTTTATTTTGGCCCTCATGAAATTAAGCTCACATAATGTTCATCTGCTCAGAAAAACAGTATATTGTTTTATTGAGGTTTTCTAGCAAGGAAGTGCAGAAGTTATTTTCTTTTGCTAGTCGTAAGTATTTCTGAGATGAAAACTTTCTCAGTGGTGCATTCTTCCAAAGAAATCACTATTTTTTCCTTTTTTCATTTCCAGCTCAGATAGTTTGTTGTTGGTTTTTTTTTTTTTTTTGTCTTATGCCCCTTAATGTTTTACAATATTTTCCAATAACCTCACAGCACGTACAGACAAATATGCTTCAGCAAACTCTAGTTAGAATGTGTTGCTTCTAAATACTTTTACCTGTTCTCAGCCTTCTTTTAAATGTGTCTGAAAGCCACAGGGAAATGCCTTCAATTTTAGTGTTTKGGTATCTTGATCTCTGTAGATGATATTGATGAGGGAGCTGTTCTCGGTGACTGCTGATAGCATCATATTAAGACAAGAACTGCYTATATGTTATTTTCATTTCTTTGGCTCCAACACTAAGCAGGTTTGAGTATCTCATTAGAATGAAGTATCTTTTAATGCTGTCAAAGCCAGAGATTTATGCAACTCYGTAGCAGCAAAGAAGATGCCGGACACCTCCAGGGTGTGCTTGCAGTGAGCAGTGGGTGGCARCAGAAATAATCATCAATGTTCAAATGTGTATGTATTACTGAAGATATTTTAAATTTTATTTCTTTGGAATCTGTAACTCTGGAGATTTCAAAAGATTGGAAAGACAGGGTGAAGTTCATTGTGAACACAGTGTGAAGGTGTGACTCACAGTCCGTGAGAAGGTGTTCCTAACCACCCTTTTGGAGGCTAAGCAAATACTTTCTGGTCTTTCTGTAATGATTCTTACTGTTATTATTAATATTTAAATTATCAGAATTCTAAATAGAATTAAAAAGGACATCTGCAGAGAAGTATAAAGTTTTTTTATGTTGCACCTGATTGTTTTTAATTGAGAGGACGTTAATATATGAACATTGTGAAAATCATACATGAGCAGGCAGACAGAACAAGTCAGTGTTACAGGGCAGTGTGTTCTCCCTTGTTTCCATATAAACAAGTTTTTCAGGATTGGCAACAGGTTTTCATTTTGTTTTCTGTTTTAGTGTAAGGCTTATCCAGCTTCCATCCCCCTCTGTGAAGAGCAGACAAAAATCTCCCCGAGCTCTGACTTAGCAGCGGGTCTCCCCAGGCTGTAGTGAGGCCTGCACAGTGCTAGATAAGAAAAGAGTACACTTCAAACAGYTTGGCATTAATCAGCCAGCAAGGCTTCAAGCTCAGTGTTAGAGCAAAGGAATGCAGTTCAGAGGCTCGCTTACATTAAATGAAATTAAACCAGACAGACTCACTTAATTCTTACTTTTAAAAAKCTCTTGAAGTGCTGTTTTAAACTAGTTACTCTGTGATGCCACTGAGTGAGGCAGTTAATCTGACTCATCAGAGAGGGAAAGCAGCAGAGCCCTTGGGATTGTTTCGGAGAATTGTTTGTCTGGCCTTTGAAACAATTTCCTTATATCTTATTCATACCTTTTCAGCATAACATATTGTATCATCTATTATCTTTAACCAGAACAGTCAGCTCCTCCTTTCATATCAYGGTTAAGGCAAGCCTTGTGAGGAATGGAGACAGCAGCTTCATTGCTCTAGGAGGCAACACATGGCCTTTTACTTTGCACCCAGGAACTACTCTTGTGTGATTCACGGTCAGGGTTAGCTTGTGGCTTTAAGGGCAGTGAATGAGCCGACAGTGAAACTTTACACTGTAATGAGCTCCTCATTGTGTTGAGAAAGGACATTGGAGAGCTTGAGGAAATCATTGAAGGAAGCTGAGGCAAAAGTTGTCCCTTATCTATTTTTCTCATTTGACAAGCCTCTAAAATTAGAAGATAGACAATATGATCTGTAGTATATTCATGGTATTATATGTTTTTTGAAAACAGCATAAGTAGCAAGTAAAAARTAGTCTAAATTTTAAACAGAATGTACCTAGGAAACCCTGTATTTATAGAAACCATTCCAAAGTGGTTCTCTATTAAGGATCTCTTTCCTAATTAAGTGATTAGCCAATCACAGCAATCAATTTATGCTAATGATAGGGCTAATAGTGAATTCCCAGTTGGGGTTTAAATCCATGGCTGTAAGCTCGGAAGCATCTGTTCTAATGATTAAACCATTTGCTCTGTATATATCTGATACTAGCTCCATCAGCTAAACTAATGRTAACTTAACTGTAGCTCTTTCACCTTAGGCAGAAAGTAAAGCATCTAAAAAAATCTTGTACTGACAAACTCTTCATAGATATATGTTTTTGTCATTGTGTTCTTTGATCTCTTGCTGAAATGAAAGCAGGTCTGCAGTGCTTAGAACTGTTTCCTTTCCTCCATCATAAACAAAGGTCACCTACCAAAATGATGAAGGCTCATCCTGAGCATTGAAGCCTTTCTGGAGCTTRTGTATACTTGCTACTGATGTATGTAGTTGCATTGACAAAATAATATCCTTAAATACAGATATTCAGAGGATTTGTGGAGGCAGAAGAAATGTCAGTAGGATACTGGAGGAGTTCTGTGTGAGTGAGAGGAAAGAGAGCTTTCAATAAGCAATTCACATCAGATTTTTATGATTCCAGCCTTACCAAATAAACACTTTGGAAATCGAAATAAATTAACATTTATAACTCTATGAAATGAAAYACTTTTTTTGCTATGAAAAAGCAACACTTATCTCTCTGAAGGCCAAATCTAGATCTTGTCCTCCCATCTGTCTCTTTCCTCTAGTTATTATAATATATTTAGCATTCTTTTAAAAATGAAGCCATTTAAAATAGGATTATATATAGAAGATTATATGAAAGACAATTGCCTATATATAATGTCCCATCTGTCTTGGAGATTTATGTAATTCACTTAAAATGTTTACAGGCATTTGTTAAACCAAGTGGGATTGGTCGCTTCAGTCTACATTCAAACATCTATTTTTTATTTTTCACCACAGATGCTTCTTTGGAGAGTTTTGGGTCACTGSCCCACTCTGATAGATTGTTTTCAAAATAGAGCTATTGAAATAYGGCATTGTTGCAAGAAGAAAAATGCAGTCTGGAATACAGCATTAACAGAAAGCAATTTGTCCTCAGAATGTGAGGACAAATTTAATTTAYGAGAACACCTCTTTTTCTTTAGGTAGTGAACTGCTACATGAAGGAGGAAAACAAAGCTTAAATGGCTACATAGCATTAAAAGAAACCTGAAAATCAGAACTCATATTAAAATRACTGCCTTCTGTGTTTCCATCAAGAATGGCCCATTGTAATCTGTGTTTTAACTAAGCAGTGTTCATCTTTTATTATCTTTATTTTAAAAATTAAATGAAAATAAAAGTTCATCAGGAGGACTGAGGGAAGCAAAGGCTCATGGAGAATCACAAAGTGGAAGAAGAGGGAAGGAGTTCTGGTAGACAAGAAAAATGTGGCAGAGAAAATGTAAGGGAAGTGATAGGAAGAGAACAGAAAAGCAACAAAGATTGTGAGACAGGAAAGGTGCTTCCACACCTGTTTTTTAATTGAAAATTGTCATGTGGTTAGTAAGTGGAACCGATTTCAAAATCTGGTAGGATCAGAGACAGAGGGACAAGCAGGGTTAGAGAAAAGCTAGCACATGAAGCATTTTGTCCTGTTCAGTCATTACCCCAGATTTAGTGTCCCAAACTGAGAGACCCAAGGCAATTCCAAGTCAGACCTGTGCAGCCCTCCAGCAAGCTGAGATAAAGGAAACTAGTGGGCATAATATTTAGAAGAGGAGAGAAAGATATGATAGAGTGTRACACTCCAGACAATGATATGAGGAAGGGTGCTAATTTGCTTCTATGATAATCATATGATTTGCTTGCGTATCCAGCAGAAGAAAGATACAAAGATTATTTTTTTTGCCTTCCCTCCCCTCTGAATTTYCCCCTCTCCTCATTTCCCATTCAGTCATCTGTTCTGCAGTGTGCTGTTCTCTTTAGTCTGGAATGACCGACCAGCTATTGCCAATTCCAGTCTTCTGGGAGATGCTCTTGCATTGGGCAGCTGTCTTCCCAAAGACAGTGGYATCACCTTCCTAAAAACCTCTTAGTTTGCTATTCTCAAGGCTGCAGGCTTGAGTGTGCCCCAGAAAGCARTCATGCAGTTGTCACGCAGCATGMTATCACCATATGCTAACTTGATGGAAAGCTGTCTCCAAAGCAAACGGGATTGTCCACTCTCCCAGTCCATGACTGTGTGGGTGCATTTGTGCAGCCAKGCAGGTGGTGTCTGTGTGTGTGCAAGGCAAGCAGGGTTAGCATGAAGTGATTCAGGCAACAAACAACGGGGACAGTTTGTTGGTCACATATGCTGTGTGAAACCTGGCAACATTTAACATTTTCCATTTTTACTTGCAGAGGATCTGAAGCCCCATAGGGCATAAAAAAACCCCAAACAAACAAAAAAAAACCCCAAATAAAATAAGCATGCTTGTGTGTGCTATTGGGRTCAGCCCAATAATTTCAGATATCCTAATTGTGTAAGTGGAAGTACTGGTTTATTCACACCTAATCATTCTCATTTTCCACAGCTGGGATGAGCTGCATCTGGAGGCAGAAACATAATAAAGATTCCCCTGATACTGATAGTCTGTGAGAGTAGAAACTATTTCAGAGCATTTAAATGACAGTCTTTTTCAAAGTTGTTAGCTTCTAAATCAGCTTAATAGGCACGCTTCTAAACTCCTCTGGGAATCATCCCTCTCTCTTTCTGGTTTTTTTTCTTTCGTTAGACACATATACAAATCTTTCTTTAAAAAAATATGTAAACACRAGTGAATGCCAACATATTCCAGGAGTCATATTTTGAAATTCCCTTGTGTCACACTGAGGACACTTAATTCATTGGCATTATTCACATCAGTGAGGCAAGGACAGTAATGGAAGAAAAGTGTAAAAACACCGTTTAGGCTTCTGTTTGGAAATTGAAGGGCAAATCTCTCAAGGCTCTGTATGGAAATGGAAAGCCTTGCCAGGTTTTTTTTTTATTTCTGTTGGATCCAGAATCACTCCTTGTATACTCCTTGTATAATCTTTTTTTCCAAAACTGTAACAAGCATTCTTTCTCTGTGATTTGTGGAATAAGACAAGAATATAAAATYATGTTCTTTTTCACCTCTTATGAGGTAAATGGGTCAGGACAGATGTCATATTTTGTTTTTGCATGTAGACATCTGCCGTCCTGACATGGGAACAATGCTCCTGAATGAATTCCCCAAACAGGTGTGTGGTACATCTTTTACCAGGAGGAGACACCACCTTCAGCATGTATCTCGTATTTTCTTTCCTTATAAGCTTAGAGTGACATTATTGGAAATGTTTGAAGGATTCCCTACTTTTTAAAATGTGCCCACTCCATCACAAGGAAACAAAATATCAAGCTGAGTTTTCTTGTACATTGGACAAGTTGTAGCTAAAAGGTATGGATGGTTTTGYTGGTGATGGCTGGAATGGGATTTAAATAGTGACGCTGAAATCCCATCCCTGTATGTGATTTGAATTAGTGATTATCTCTGAGGAGAGGAGAGCTCTGTCTCTCAAGACWGTCTCCCATGAGGGGTGGGCTCTCATTCCTCATGTTACCTTCTGTCTCCAAGTAGCAATAATCRAAATAGTTGTTGCTGTTGAACTGAATTTTGTAGTATCAGTAGTTTTAACATTGGCTGTTAAAAAACAGAGAAATAAGGAGAATGAAAGGTCTAAAGTTAAAAAAATCTTGGATTTTTTTCAATGTTGTCAGAGAGTGATGAGAAAAGAAATTTACCCCTTTTTTATTACATAGTTCCCCCTATGAAAATTGCCTTGTATGCATACAGATTCTAGAGCTGTACAGTTTTGGAAAGTTACTGGAGCCAGATTGCCTGATTTTGGAAAATGCTTGTGGGTGTCTGGACTATCACACATGGATATGCTCATGGATATCTGCACAGGTTCCTATGAAGCCCTTATGTGTGGTTGGCATGATGCAAACTTTGGGATGTTTCTGCAGAGATTGGTGATTATGGTGTGCAAATGATGTAGTAGAGGACATAAATCAGGGGTGTATTTACATGCAAGCARCAGAGTTACATCCTGTCCTGAATTATGATCTTTGTAAGAAGTGCTGACAATATTCCCAAGTCAGTCAAGGACCTTAATACTGATTTTTATGTAGAAGGTGTGCAATTACCATGGTGAAGGCAGTGGCAAAAAAAMTGCCAAGTGAGGAAAATTTAATGAGGCCTCACTGATGCCTACTGCATCCTGCTAAAGGTTTAGCTTCTGCAACAGTAGAAACATCCATGAGGGGAAAGGTAGAAGCAACTGTGGAGGTCGTCTGAACAATGGAAGGGAAACCTGTGGCTCAGAATTTGCTGTCTGCATTTGGAAATCTGGGCTTTTTTCTGGCAGCGAAGTGGAATTTGATCCTTCACATAGCACCAAGATGTATGCACTTACAGAGCTAGAAAAATGCATAGAAATCCTGAATAACAGGAATTTTGAAGGAAAATTTTCAATGAAAGGAGTAATTTAATTGAACAGAAGTTGAGCAGGTAGGAGTTTTTCATTTAATGTGAGGTTCTTTTCTAAACATTTACTTTGAAAAGGCATATAGCTGTTGCCTGTCATCTWAATTGGACTAGTGTTTTGATGCCACACATTTTTATGCACCACTGGAGCAGAAATGAAAGCTGTCAATAATAAGCTTGGCCATACAGGTGTACGCCCACTTACATTCTAATCTTTATAAAAACCTATTCCACACTTCACTGCTGGGAGGTGAAACTAGTGRCAGAAAACATATGAGCCTTCCAGAGCCTATGCACTACAACTCACATTTCTTCTTATCAGGGAAGGAATTCGATTTTGTTTTATATTTTAAGAACAGAGAAAAAAAGACTTCAAATGCTAAACACATTCAGTGTTCCTGTCAGTGCCAGACTTCGGCACTGGAGGACTTTTGTGTGACAAGAAATCAAAAGCTATTGTTCTCTGGCAGTCCTGCTTGTCGTTCATTCTGCTTCAATAAAAGAGAAAAGAACCTAAAAAGTGGCAACTTCTGCAAGTGTGCAAATGATGCCTCTCATTGGCAGTAGGCTTTTGGCTGGGATTCAATGTAGGCACCAAAGCTAGGGCCAGCCAACACTTAGCATGTTTGTTTATGTACATTATATACACTGGAAACATATGGTCCTTGCAGTTTGTTGCTTTCTGAAGGGACTRGTTGTACTCTTCCAGAATTAGATGAAAGCATATGAAGAAGATCAGAGAGAAACACAGATTGWGACAGACAATCACAAATCTGTGATTGACACAGATATTCCAAAGGATGTATGAAATGCACCTTCACTCCATAAATCACCAGAATTTTAATTTACTGAAATTTTAATCTACTTTCCTCTTAAAGAYGTACATATTTGAAAAGGTAATTACCATGGGTTTTAGTAATTGTTGTATTATTATTTGCATGAAGCAGACTTGAAGTACCTCATGCATTTCATTTTCATGTGATTAATGTTGTCATGTGTGGTCCTTGGAGGTCAAGTGAAGTTCTCTCAACTTCCCACTGGAAGTCTTTCTTTCAGAAGTATTTCTAGCCCTAAAATTATACTAGATGCCAGAATTAAAAGTTATAAAATTGTGTGTAAAGGTAGACATAAARGGGAGTCACATTCTTCTCTTGGGAAGTATGAGAGATGTGATTATTGATAAAATTTCACATTTTACATTTCACATTAATGTAATAGTTTAAAAACAAAATACGAAAAGAAGAACCTCTGCCTCTTGCCTTCAGCTTAAAAAGAAAAAAATATTCCTTTTTTTTAGGGGATATAGGAACACAAAATAATTTCTAGTGTGAGTGACAGTTATTTCAAGAATTTCTGCATTGCCCTACCGAAGGGGTTATTTGAACAGAAATTTAGAGGGGCTCAGTGTGTTGAGTACATGTCCATAAATATGTSTATGGACACAGCTGGCCTACCACACATTTGTCCAGACACACAGTAGCTCTTGAGGTTTAAAAGAGTGAGCTGAATGAGGCCTTTTCAATGAGTGCAATATTTAAATGTTTCAGGTTTTTTTGTTTTTTTTACTAACAGGATTCAAACCACTTTGGCAAATTATCATGTTAAATTCCATGACTCTGAACCTGGCAACCAGATTTATCACCTGCAAGTGGCTGCGAGTCCAGCACACGCTCACATTCACCATGGAGCTYGCTCTAGTTAAGATCCTATTTAGCTGAATTACTTTGCAGCAAATTATAAACATCACCATGATTAGAGGGACCAGACATCTCCCTGTTAATTTCTGTAGAACAGTAGCTCTGAGCATCAAAGCTACCATTGCAATTACGAGGAAATTGGGTTGCTGCACTGTATTGACAAGCAGCACTATGAATAGCACAGGTGTGAATACCAGCTCTCCTGGGGAAAGCACAGAGGGACTCTACATGGATCACACATGGGCTAACTGAAGGGACTGGTAATTTAAGCTACTTCCAAAGTAAATGAAATCAGGCAAATGGTGAGGTGCATTTCACAACTCTTTAGGATGCTTCTATTTCATAATTTGCTGTATGTGTGTAAACACCTCAGCTCCATTGGAAATGACAGTGGTAGTGAGAGTGGCATCCAAGGGCTAAATTTGGCCTGACATGTAATAAGTGGCATAACTACACCTGGGATAAAAGTGTTAGGAATACAAAATACATCWCTCTAATAATTCCATCTTGCGTTTTCTGCTTCCCTCCTGTCAGGGTAACTGCTGGAGTGGGAATCTCCTTGACACAGAGCAGATAAATAATGTTGTTCTCATAAATGAGCTATTTAGAGTGCCTTGTTACACTGTGGTTTGGTTTCATTAGCTTTTTTTAATTTGGGCTATTCTGAACATCRMTTTCTCATATTGTAAATTATTGCAGTGACTTTCAGGTAAGTTTGCTAAAGGTGTATGTGYCAATTTTTAGCTAAATCTGGTTAATATTTTGGAAACAAAATATGAGAAAAAGTTGAGTTTGTGCTACCCTAGGAGGAGGGCATGTCTGGGGGTGTCAGTGTTTGCTGTTGTCCAGAGTCAGAAATCTCTGCCAGACCTTTTGTAGCTCTTTCTTTTTTTTTTTGTTTTTGTTTTTGTTTTTGTTTGGTTTTTTGTTTCTTTTTTTTTTCCCCTGAAAATGTCTACTTTAAATGAACAAGCTGATTAGGAAAATTGTTAACAACTTGACCCAATCTTTCACCCAAACACAGTTTTAAGGATAAGGAAACTTGCAGGAAAGGCTGAGAGAACTGGGTTTGTGCAGCCTTGAGAAGAGAAGGTTTAGGGGAGGTCTTAACACTGTTCAAGTATTTAAAGGGTGCTCACAAAGAAAACAGAGGCTGCCTTTTTACAATGAGTCATGTGAAAAGGCAAGGGATACTTGCCCTTACTCCCAGGGACTTTCCAATTGGATAAAATGAAAATTTTTCACTATGAGAACAATCAACCATTGGAGCAATCTYCTGTGGGAAAGGATGGTTTCCTTGATGTTGGACAATTTTAATATTCACCTGGATAGGGTGCTGGGCTGTTCTTGTCTAGAAGGTGCTTTTGCTGAGAAAGKTTGGACCAAATGATCCRTGAGTAGCCTTCCAAACTGGCATTCTATGACTGTATGATTCTGGTGTAAGTCATGCCCTATCCCTATACAACTCACCACCTTGTTTCTTAATTTGCTGTAGTCTCCAGTTTTAAATATATTTCTTTTCTGGATCTTGAATTAGGGAGCTGCTTATTGTAGGTCTACAATTAGGTCTCTGTTTTGTCTGAGTAAGAATGCAGGTGAAAAGCATGGAAGGGATATTTCTTAATTTTATCAGTCTGCATGACTTTATTTATATACGACTTATTAAATTGTAATTCTGAGAACAATAGTTTTTATTGTTCTTAAGTCAGAAAGTATGAATTTTCACAAGGGCATTTGAAGTGAAACAGATTATACAAAACCAGTAATGGTAACTATTATCTGATGATTTTAATCATTAGCATAATGCCAGCAAGATTCAAAAAAAAAACCTCCAGCCCTGATACAAGCAATGATACAAGATATGTAGCAAATGAGCATAATGTGTTTCTGTTTCGTGTTAGATCAGTTACTGTACCGAATTGGTGTTTTAACTCACATTTGTACTTCTGCTGATAAGTGAATGCCTTAGACTGAGCATTTAGCATGTGACAGCTGCCTTCAAGGACAAACACAAAGGCTTGTCGCGGCTCTCAGCACGCTGATGTAATGCTGCAAAAAACATCAGGAAATTGTGAAGAAATAAATAACTGGAGCCCTATCATTATGATAGTTAATGGCTTTAGGGATGGCACTAAAGCAGACAATATGGTCAGAATGAAGTCTCCATCTGTGTTGCTGCTGTCAAGGGAAATAGTTTTACATCATTTCTTATCTCTCTTTTGGTCCCTGTGACAAGTAGTCCATGAGGTGTTCAGACCCTGCACTGAACTAACTAATGAAAGATGATAGGATGGGAATTGATAAGTGAATTTACCTTGACTGTAAACTCTGCAACGTCAGATGGCAACTCCTACTCTTATCCTTTTTCTAATCTTTCTTTTAGTATGGTGGCCCTGAAAACCTTCACACACAATTCTGAAATGTCATTTTCACAGTGATTCAGAAGTGATCAGAAAGGGAACCAAAATGACATAGAGAGCATGGCTAAATTAATGGGCTGTCAAGAAAGTATTCTCACTTGGAAGGATTTCAGGCTTCTCTCAGATCTGATGTTAACCCAGAAAAAATCTTGACAAAACTGAATTCTATTAATTTTCAATAGAAAAGTTGGAGTTTCTTTATTAAAAGTTTTGCAATATATTTTTGGCTAATAACTAGACTGTTTATGTTTATTCCTTACTCTGGGGACGGGCAAACCCTGGCACAGATCTGATGCCTGATCCCAGAGAGAGGTCAAGAGGGTTACCCATATGAGTGAAGTAATATACAAGCTTAAATGTGAGCACAGTGGGAGACACAGTTTAATGATCAGGTTCACTCTGAGTAAGAACCTTAAATGCTCATTTGAAATAGTCCAAGCTGTCTGGAAAAAAAAAAACAAAAAAAAACCAGTTAATTAAACAAATATCCCTTGACAAGCAGCCCTAACCTCAGCCTCAACAAGGCTGTGTTGCAAGGTTGCTGATATATCTGAAAATTACTGCATGAAAGCTAYTTTGGAGGTAAGGTCTTATAATAGTTTTAGGCACCAATTAAAGAACAGAGAAGTAAAATCTCAGCAAGGAAGGACAGAAAAAAACTTTTTAAAGTTATATTTATAATTTTAAACTTAGGTTTATATTTTTAAAAACTTTCATGCTGTCTAATTGTGTATTTTGCTTCAGTCCCACTTTTGTGGTTTGGGAGTATAATTCAGGATTATTCCTTTTTACAAGACCACCCTCATGATTCTATAAAAGTAGTGGAGCATGATCCTCCGTTTGAACTGACTTGTTGGTGTCAAGAAGAGATGGCTTAATCCTTCCTCTTCTGAAATCTGTGTTTTGACTTCCTACATTACTAACTTGCATAGTGATGCGAGTTATTTTCTTAATTTTCATGGTGTTTAGTGTTGTGTCCTACATGTTCTGCATATTCAAGCTCAAGAGCCAATGTCATTGAATTATGGCAAAGAGCTCATGTCCTTCTAAATCCTTCAACCTGGTTGGTTGGGGGAACTCTCAGTAGGTGCTTAACAGTTTTGAAAATAGTCTCTAATATCCAMGTCATGAACCATATCTTACTCTGCACTAACTCCAGCTGCCAGAAGGACAACCAGGCTTGAATGCACATGCATTGTAGATGGGGTGAGTTCCTGTCTAGCGTAACTCTGAAGAGAACAGAGAAAACTAGCTGAGACTTTACAGATGCACAGCATTTTATAACACAAAGTGACAAGAGTCCTGTCAAATATGATCAAACAAGTATCAGYTTCTACAGGTTCATAAAGAGACTTAAACTTGTTCACCTTGATCTAGGTCACCTAACTGAACATAATTTAAAAAGGTGGCTTGTTTGCCTTTTCTTCAATAAAAAAAATTGTGTATTAGGAGGACCAAAATGTTGAAGAAATGTCTAAGATTCTTTTGCTTATTTCACATTAATATGAAGGAGAGGAGTTGAGAACAGAATGAAGAGAGCTGTAAACTTGTACACTTAAATAACCTCATTAATAATTTATAAGCCTTAGGGCATATTATCTGAGGTTTTCAGGTAAAGGACCAGAGCTAGAGCTTTGTCATACATTTTTTTTTAATTTCTTTACTATAGTGAAAGTGAAAATTAGGAGTAAATGTTGCTTGAAGTGATTTGCTAAAAAAAAAATAAAAATTTTTTTGGGAAAAAAAAACCCCAAACAGTACTTTGGAAAATGTTCAGCTAGAATCTTTCAGATGCACAGAGATTTTTCCCATTCTTGGGGGTGGGGGAGCAAGGGGTGCATATATTCTGAATTTCTGGACTAGACTTTGTGAGAAGTTACTAGCTCTCACTAAATAAAAATCAGCTGCTCCTTTGGCTCCACAAATAGAGTAAGGGAGTAGGAGTTTATAGTCTCCCAAACCTTTTTTTTCTGAGAGAATGAGTCAGTCCTCCTAGAAATGTCAAAACAATTAGCTGTGAGTGTTTTACAGGGAATATTCTGGGTAAGAAAGGCCACATATTTGATATAAGCATGGAAGAAATAGTTTGCACACTTAAACATATGGTTTGAATGACCACAACAGTACGGAGAAATGATTAAGGAGTATAGGTAGGGGTTAGTTCTACCTCTGAAATCAAGGAGGCTGTAAGGAGGCTCAGCTGAGTCTGTTCCATGGTCTATTCAAAGAAAGCAATGCTTAAGTCGTATCTGACAAATTTAAAGCAATGTCTTTGTGGTTTTTCTAGTTCACCTCTTGCAATATGATTAGATGTGTGCTTTGTCTCAGTTTGAAATGTATCCCTTCCACAATGGCAGTTCTGCAAGGTAGCAAATAATTCATTCAATCATTCAAACATGGAAATTTACAGCCAAAGTGGATAATGACCACAAAGCTGCCAACTTCTGCCAGAAAGAAACAGATTCTCTCCTTGCGGTTCTGAGCTGCTGAAATAAACAGTTGTGCACCTGCTTTGCTGTTTTCCTGTCTTTGTGCATTCTCATTCTGCAATGATTTTTGGTGCAAGCCATGGGGAGGTTGGTTTCTCCAGGTTCCTCGTGACTTGGGTGCACACCCCCAGGCTGGGTGAGGGAGMTGTGCATGGGTGCGATGCAGGGATCTGGGCAGGTGGAATGAGGCCCATCTGTGTGTTCCGAGCTCCAGCCATACACCCACAGGTACTCACACTGTGTGCTCAGACAGTTTGTGCTGGAAGATGCACAAACCACGTGCAGCTTCTGTCTGAGCTCTTCTTGGCTGAGACTGCAGGCACAGGCTCAGTAAAGAGGCATGAGAACAGCTCTACAGTCACCTTCATCATACACTCTCCATCCAGTGCTCGTAAAAGGGAAAAAATTATTCTGAGGCCTCCACAAACTTTTTTCTATAGAGTGAGTAGGGTTTAAAAGTCACTTTTTTTCCAGAAATTTCAGCCAAGACTTCCATGACCTGATTCTCCTGATTACAAATAATTATGTGCTTAGGTTTAATAGTTCTTTTTGAAGATTTTGGATGTTCTCTGTTTTATCTTGCAATACATTTTTTTTGAATACTATACCTAGTCTGTACTTTTTCATAACTAGTTTTGGAAATTAKATTTTATGCCATGTTCCAGTCTTCCCCTTTTCTTCTGACTTTTATTCTTAAGCAGTATCTCTTCATCAGCATTCACTTAAAACCTGCTTTARTGTTTACAGAAGTAGTTTTCTAAGGTGTCTCTGAGAAAGGCATGTCTTATATATCATTAACTTTTGTAGAATCAAGTTTTAAATGATGTGCAATATTTATTTTAGTCAAAACAAAAACTGTCCCATTCTTAAYCTTTAAAAGAGTAGAAATTCAATGATCTTCCTGTTGTAAAACAACACCACAAAATTATCTGGATATTTTTTCATTTTAAATACACAGTTATAAATAGTCAATGTGTAAGCTAGATAAAGGTTCCTGTAGTGCACGTTTTAGTTAATTGAACAAGGTAACCTACTCCTACTGTGAAGAATTTCCACTAAACTGTATTGTTCCAGCTATTTAAAAAATACCAGGCCAGGCAACAACAAACAAACTCAAAGTGTGCATACATTAATCATAGAACAATCACAGAATCAATTAGGTAGGAAAGGACCTCTGAGATCATTTGAGCCCAACCACTGACCAATCACCACCATGACATCTAGACCATGGCACTCAGTGCCTCACCCAGCCTTTCCTTAAACACCTCCAGGGACAGTGACTCCACCACCTCCCTGGGCAGCCCATTCCAATGTCTAGCCGCCCTTTCTGTGAAGAAATCCCTCCYGATGTCCAACCTACACCTTCTCTTGAAGGTGAAGCTTGAGGCCATTTCCTCTTGTCACCAGTTGCCTGGGAGAAGAGGTCAGCCCTCACCTGACTACAGCCTTCTCTCAGGGAGTCGTAGAGAGTGAAAAGGTCACCCCTCCTTTTCTCCAGGATAAAAATCTCCAGCTCCCCTCAGCTGCTTCTCACAGCACATGTGCTCCAGACCCTTCCCCAGCTTTCCTGCCCTTCTCTGGACACACTCCAGCACTTCAGTGTTGTTCTTTAATTGAGAGCATATTAAGCATAGTCGATACGCATTTTTTAATGATTCTCTGTGTTGGTTGGAATATTTTGTGAGGTTTTGGATAGTAAAAACAACAATATTTTTAGATACACAAAAAAGGAAAAAACTTTTTCATAGTGAATTAGGAAATGAGTAAYATAGAAGATAAAGGTGATATTGAAAGCTTCACTGGGAGAAACAAAATAAAACAGAAACCAGAGGAGTATATATTAGAAGATGAAACAATTGATTTTACATAAAGTTGGGTTTTGCTTATGATGAAAAACACCTTTAAAGAGACTAGAAAAAGAAGTCATCTAAATGCACTTAAGGGATTATATTTTTTTCTAACAGAAAAGGGAATGGTTCTGGGTTAGGTTTGTCAGATTAAATATARAGGTATAATTTTATTTCCTGCTACTTAATGTTACTCTAGTGCTTTCTTAAAAAGGTATTTTCTTTTGCTGGATATGCAATTAGAAACACAGTGGCCACATATTTGGCTTTGGTAAGAAAAAAATTAAACAACTAGTGAGAAATTGTGTTCTATATCCTTTTAGGTAKCTGAAAGAGATTAAATATGTTCTCTAATTTCTAAAGCCTTTGGGCACTGAAATATGGCATAATTAATTTTAATTCTTTGACTTAGTACAGAAATAAAACAGCAGATATTACAACTCACATGGGTTTGTATCTTCTGCATGAACTCTGATTTTTTTTTTCAGTGATGTGCTTAAATTTGATTTGGTTCCCCACATCTATTATTTAAGTGTCATACACAAAAATAAAATGCCCAACCAAAAAAAAARCCTCACATATATATTGGCTTTCTCATTCCTGTAATTTATTCATGTGGTCAGCCAACTTCTCTCAAGGTCATGAATTTAAAAACAACCCACCAAATAAAAGCCCCCAACAACAAGAGCACCCACAAAAAAACCAGCAAGAACCAAACAATGGCTGGCTCAGGTTTGTTTKTGCTGGGTTACACAGTAAGTCTTGTGTAGGCTTTATTTGTTTTAAATTTCGTGCCTAACAATTTCTTAGCCAAATAACCTTGACAGCGTCCCCTTAACGTATTCACAGCAACACACAGAGACATCACAGTGAATTTATTTACATCCCTAAGTATTTCAGAGGCCTACAGCTTCTTCRCAAAAATCTGTACTGAACTTCAGAGTAAGCTTTACTGTCCATTTGGATTGATTGATTGATGGGCCTGTGAGCCCAGTTACTCCTCTGACAAGCTGCACTTGCAGGAGCTTAGTCTGGGTAAATAAACAGGGCAGTCAAGTGAGAAGTATGTGACTTTGTAGTATGCTTTGTGCRAGCAGACTATTGTTTCACCTCAAGATTACCTAGAATATATCAGATTGGCACTTGTTGGAGCTGGACATCACTTAACCTTGCACATTGGAATAGAGAGAACAGTTGCTGATTGCTTTGAAATGAGCTTGTGTTAACCAAGCTATTAAATGATAGTTAATACAAGATTGAGAAATAATTTGAATTCATGAACTCATCAGGCATTATTTAGATGTAAGTTTTTTCATTAGCATTTATATTTGCCAAGCATTTCTGTTTGCTTTTCATGTGCACTACAGACAGGTTCCATTTCTTTTTGTGTCAGCAATCATTGGTGTCATGGTTAATACTAATCTTGGACTCATAATGGCTCTTTCCATCTTCAGGTCTGCTATGAGCAGTCTGGAATCTTTGACTAGGTTGATCTGTGAGCTCCTTTCAGGCAGTGCCATAAAAATGTAAAAGTCCTGCTGTGTTTAATTAAAATAGAAGCATCAGTATCTCTTATGTACAACTAATGGTGTTTTCTTTTRAATTGGGAGGAAGATATAGCAAAGCTGGTCCAGTTCCTCAGCTGATAATTTACATTTATTAAGGGTCTGGCATAGTGAGTCTGACTATGGAATTATGATTGCATTTATTTTTTAGTTAATGCACACAGTTTGAATTAGGTACTTCAGCCATTGCACTGTGTTTCAGTAATGAACATCATCATTGAGAACTACAAATTGCAGCTCCAAATAAAAGATAGACACATTCATATCCTTCTTCAGGCTTTATTAAATTTTTCTGACATTTAGAAAGCACAGTTTGCTTTCCTACTGTTATGCATTAGAGTTTTAGGAGAACTCAAATGGGATATATTTGCACTGTGCATAATCATGGTTTGGGGAGCCATMTATTCAGGGAATCAATTTAGAAGTAATTCTTCTGAATGGCATCCTTCAAATGAGGGTGCTTGCACTGTGCGTGTCAAAGATCCAGCTTTGCTTTTTCTTCTTGTTATTGCCAGAATTACTTTTCTGCTCTTTTCATAAAGTGTGCAGCACTCAGAATTTTCCTTGGCATTTGCCTTTTCTGCTCAGGGCTCATTCCRTTTCAATGAGATGTCCTCACAGCACCATGAAGCACTTTGTGAGATGAGATGCTGTAGAAATACAGACTAGTAGGGGAATCTCTAAGSACTTGGCCCATTACCTGGGGTGTGCACAGGGACTAACTCTGGCTAAGGGAAGCAATGGAAAGACCCCTGTGGCATGGTAGATGCAGTTTGAAGTTGATTATTGCTCATAAAGGAGAATAACTGAAGTTTAAACTTCATTTGCTGAGCTTATGTAATTTCTTGGGGCCAAAACACTTTCAAGAGGGGTGCTTCAGGCATACCTAGAAAAATTCCAGGTGTTACTTTGGATTGTTTCAAGATTCCCACCTGGCCACAAGGTCAAGAAATTACAAGAATAGTCWATATTCTCTCTTCTTTTTGAACCAGACAATCTGTATCAATTAAGAGATTGTTATACAGAGACTTGTGAGTTAAACCATTTATATGCATGGTTTAAGAGAACTTGAYTCTTGAGAAGTCATCTGGTTTATTGCTTCTGCCTCAGAATAAAGTCAGTAGTGTGTCAGATGCTGACAGACACCCTATATTTTATTGGAAATGCRTGATAATTGAGGCTCTATATCTTTCTCCCATGAGCTTTTCTGTTGGTTCACTGTCCTTGTCTATAAAGAGCTTTCCTGGAAGTATCCTTTTATCTTCTTTTCTGAAGCTCAAGCCTATTTTGCACTGTGTTCTGCCCCTTRTAAGGATCTAGAGCCATCCATTCCCTTTTCTTTTTTACACTACACCTTTGCAGTCGAGTAATCTTCCTGCTTTGCTTTTCTGGACYAAAAAACAACTCTTTCAGCTCTTCCTTGTAGGTTCATAGTCTTCTTTCTGTACTTTGTTTGCCACCCTCTGTTCATGTGCATCCCTCTTGCAGAGTGTGCCCAAAGCAAGGTTTAATGTTTAAATTCTTCTCTGCTTGTGCTATAGGGTGCAAGAAGACATTTTAAGTTTGTTGCAGCTGCCAGTGAATGATGATGTTTGTCTCATACCATGGTCTGAGAGTGTTGATTTAGGTTCACCTTGTAACCCACTATGCTTCTGCCTCATTGCTTGTCACCCTCAGCTGATAATTTTTGCCTAATGATRTCATTAAATGGTCCTATTTGAACTGAATTRTTATTTTTCTCAAGTCACTTATCTRGTTTCTCAGCAATRCAAATCCTGTCCTCCAGSACGTGTGTTGTTGCTTAATGTGGCACAATGTGCAAACTCAATATTCCACTTAGTTGCGTTATTTAAAGAGAAAATGAGGGGAGGAAAAAAGCCTTTTGAATTTGGCAGCGACAGGCTGAACAGGTGAGGCTGACTGTTGAACACCAGCAGTAGCTCAGACTGCCAGTCTATTTTAAMAACTGAGTAAATCAGCTGCTGCTGAGCTTGGGGAGAAGGGAAGCAGCCAAGTGTGCAAGCCCAGTCTGCTGTTGCAGCTTTTGTCTGGTGGTATAGAAAATAAAATGWGCAAGAGAAGGCAAGGAGATATTTATGACTTTTCATTAGAATCAAAGTGATTACCAATTTAATCCTATTAGGGTGATAATAATGAAAATAGATAATATTTTGCATTCATTTGGACATGAAATTAATTAACCCCCTGAAAAGTATGCAGTGGAAGAGGATTTGTAGAGAGATTCTGAAYTGTAAGGATATGCCATAAATTACAACTGAAGTAAATTTTACTTACTGAAAAGAGATTATTGGGGTACTCATTTTTTAAAGCAATAGTCTTACTACTGCAGTTCACTTGTTAATTAAAACACCTTTGAGAAAATTTTATATTATCACAGTTTAAAATGTCGTTTTGTTTTTTTTTTTTTTTTCTAGTTTCTTAGGTATTTCTCTGCATCTTTATTAGTAAAGAAATCTGCTGATATTTTCTTTGTTCATTTTGGGGATCATAAATACTGGAACTTGTCAAACAACAAAAATTTCTTCCAGGTGACCAATGACAAACTGGTGGCTAACATACAAATCAACAAATATTATTAATAGTTTATTATGGAATAAATAGTAATTTTSAAAAGCTGCTCCTACTCATTAGAATTTTYTTTKCTTGTTTCATGAAGCATATGTGAAGTTTTTGAAAGGGTTTTGCCATCTGCCCTCAGTGAATGGCATCACTCAGTTGTTTTGGCCAACCTGACCCATTTTCCTCGTGCTCTTTCCCAGAACYCTTTCTCCTTTCCATCCTTTCCCCAGCAGTGCTGGCTGCCTGACACACGAGTATATCCATGCAGCCCAGGCTGTGCTGATCTTTTCCCTTGTAAGAACAGGGGGCACTGGTTTAAACTGGTGGTCTGTTTAAGCCAGAAAATGTTCTCCAGCAGGCACAGTAGAGAAGTATAGGGCAGYCATGTACACTTCTCTGATTCTTTCCAAATCTCTAGCTGGGTTCAGCCAAGAAATTTCCTGGCCTTTTCATTGCTCAATTTGTAGTCTGCTCTGAATCTTTCTTCTTTTTACTTTTGCTGTGTTCCCCTGACCCCTATGAATTGCATCTGAGCTGTTCTGTCATAGAGATCTACAGCCTGATGCATGGAACCACCTCCTCCTGTTTGTTTTGAGTYTGTTCCTCCTGCCTTATAGGAAAGYCTRTATTTTATCCAAAATTGTATAGATTTATATATCCCCAAACCATCATCTCCTYTCCTGACAGGATGTTCATCATTCGTGCCTTGTATGGAAGCTGTTCATTACATTTTGACAATAGCTGTAAAACTTGAGTCAAGCATATCACCTGGGTCAGTCTTGTCCACATGGTCATAAATCTGTWCAAAGAACCCTCATGAGGTTTCTAAGGTCAGATTTCAGTTTAGGGAATCCATATTAGGTCTTCCCAAGTTTACAGCATTTATCCAAATGTCATCAGATCTGTAATGGAAACCAAACAAACAAAGCTACACAGTAGCTGAATCTCTGGACTGTAAGCAGCCTCTACTCACTGCCTTAGACACTTGCCAGGCTTAGAGTACAGAAGCTCATGTTGTACCTCCTCCACCCTATTCCAAACCTCTGTTTTAAGACTGGAGATAGATTTGACATCTTTCAGCCTTCATGCACCAAAAAAGTGGCCCTGTAAGTGCTCTAAGGAAGATYCTCTAGGAAAGGTTTGCTCAGGAGGTTCTAGAAGAAGGGATGGTTGCTTCATTGGAGGACAGTCATTGACCTATAAATTATTTACCTCTTCTTGGACTCCCATGCAAAGTGCTTAAGTGACATTTCCCTTGAGTACATGAAGATCATTAGAGTAACCCCAAACAATTGCATTTTCTGTCAGCACACTTGGCCTTTCACTGGGGAYAGTCAGTAGCACAAAGCCATTATCATATTGTTTAGGCCTGGAATTTAAAAACATGCAGATTCTTGGGTCTTTCCTGAGATGGTTGGCTTACTGATGAGGTTTACCTCTATCCTGTAGTAAATGTGTTGATCTATTCTGACAGCAGTACTGTTTACTATTTCTTCAGTGAATATTTTGTCATGGCATTACAGTACTCCAGTGATTGTTTTCCTGTCACCAGGTTTTTGATATGCTTAGTAAACCAATGTCTTTATTTTGAGATAGACATTCCCAGTTTATTTTTAGCCTTCTAGCAKTTGTGTAGATGTGTTTACCTCTGTGTTGATTTTTGCCTGGTTCTCCTTAAGTGCCACTCCATTTGCATTTTACTTACTCTTTATTTTCAACTTGCAACTTAGTGATGAAGATTTTTAGCATATTCTTTCTTCCAAGTGTCTTCCCAAATCATATGTTCTTATTCATATATAGCAATCTTTCCTYATTGCTCACTTTTTACTGAGACCCTTCCTGGTTTCAAGTGAAAGCAGTTTAATTTCTTTACTGTTTTGTATCTGTATCTTCCCTTGGAGACCTTTTCCCCCTCATTTTTGTCCCCACTGTGCAGATAGCAGGAGGAGGTAAAAAGAAGCCTGAATGCTCTAGAAATCAGGTCTYATAAATAAATGGAAATGCAGTATTATCTGCAGAATTTATTTAAATTGAGCATAATGAAGGTGAAAAATGAGCAGAAGTAATACCATGGGTGTCACAGTTTGTGCTAACTCTAGAAAGTGTATCCCAGTCAGATAAAAAACTTTTTTAAAAAAAACTTATGGTAAAAAATAAAAAAAAAAGCAAACCACAAAGTTTCTGCTTGTGAAACTGTAGATATCTCAGCATCTTGTAAGGCACATGCTCCCTAATTCAACAAGGTTCTTAAGCTCCTGCTTAATTTAGAAGACTTAGATGATTTCAAGAGTGTTCTGCCATGCACTTAATTGTAATGCATATTTAAGTATTTRAGTGAAGCAGGATCCTCCAGGAACAAGCTGGGTAGAGAAACAAACTTGAAAAATTATGAAACAATATGGGCAAGAAGCTTTTAGAGATATCCCACTTGACTGAACATAAAGCATGAAGGGAACAACCTGTAGAATATAAATTACTAGAAAGAAACCATTAAGGCAAAGAAAAGGTATTTTAGCTTGTGAATTAGTTGATGTAAGCTGTCAATTAGATTATGTAATAACTAATTATGCCCAGAAAAGGAATAGATGAACAGAAGGATTGGAAGCCGGTACAGTGGTTAATAACTCACCTATCTAATTTAAAAAATTCATAACCAAGGACTTTATAACACATATGCAGTGTGAAATATATATTGAGGGTGTTATTAATGCTACTTTGCCACAAGATGCATAAAAWTTTTATTGGATAGTATATTACATGCTTTCTCACTGAAGAAACTTCTTTCTTCATATAAWTTTTTTTCTCTGAGGTCCAGCAGATATTGCCTCTATTTTGATTATTGTCTTATCTGTCCTACTGCAGAATTAAGATCACAAAAGGCTTCAGTTAATGCAGGGAAATCAATAGTTTTGACTTCATGAGGATTAAAGTAGAAGTTACCCCAAATAAAGTTCAGAGATAATTTAAATAATCACAACAAGAGAAGTTGTCTTGCAATGATAAATAAATAGAATGAATGTCATGCCCTTTATTTTACAAGCGATTTTTACAGAACAGAAAACWCACATTAAGGGGTGCTAACTTTGCGTATTTACTAAGCTTTTTTTAACCTAGAGGTAGTTGGGACCATAACTTTTTTTCCTCACAAGAGAAGGTTTTCTGGTGAAACTGCTGGAAAAATATACAGTAAACAAGTTTGAGCTTTGCATAAGTCATGCCAATGCTTGTACAGAAGAACAAAATACWCGAGTTCCAAAAGTATTAGAGCCTCACTAGGCAAGGAGATTCTTGGAGCTGCCCTTGGCCTTTAGGGGGCTCTTGTCACTTAAACTTCTTTCCACCAAAAAAGCGTGCCCTTAAAAATACTGAAAATTATGTAAACTGTTTCTGCACAACATTGGAAGCTGCAGCTTTGTCTTGAGAGATAAGACATGACTTCCCACAAACACCTGTCTGTCCCTGAAGAGCACAGAGATATTCTCATAGAGATAGAAAATAAACACTGGCCTTCAACAGAAGGAATTACAGGAAAAATCCGGACCAAAAAATCCTCTGTCATCTTTGTGAGTAGAGAATTACTAAAATACCTTGTGGGTTTGGTTTTGTGCTTGTTTTGGCTCACATGTGTACTGGTGGTCTTTGAAATGTCACTCCAACTGTAAGATTAGTATGCTAGGGAACAGATTTCACTGCAGGGTCAGGTGAMTTAAAACTACCACAGTATTTTATATGCCACTAGAACCCTGATGAGGTAAAATTATAGGCTCATAGCTCAGAGTTTTCTTTTTTGCTTTTTTTAAAATCTGATGTTATATATAAATTCAAATGCAACACTGTGCAGCACAGTCTCCAGCTCCTTCACTGCTCTGACTGTAATCCTATTTCTGCTCCCTTTGCATCAGTTCTGTACTTGTATCCCTTTCAGTTTTTTACATGGCTGCACAGGGCAGCTCCATTCACAGATCCTGTTCAGTACATTTGAGTCTAGTCACTCATGGACCCATAGACCTTCTAGGGAACATAATAGCCTTCTGCTGTGATWGGAGCAGCAGGACTCTGAGGTTCAAATTGAAGCACTGAAGGTGTGTGCTGCTGCAACTTTAAGAATTTCTGCTCCCTGCCTCAAGCAGGTCCTCATTTCCRTGGTCCAGCCTAAGGTCTGGCTCCCTTCTCCCCCCACACTGTCCTTGTCTCACTAGGCTGTCTTCATCTTTTGGTGAAACAAATCTGTGTATGCATCCCKGTCCCACCTTCTTCTTCTCTGTAATCCTTTTGGTTATATATGTAGCAGCTACTTCCTCTCTTAATACCAAGAGTTTAAAGAAAACCAAAATTAATTAAGAGGAGGACAAACAGCCTTGGGCAGGGATTTGGTGTAACACTTTCAGCTTAACTAAGCAAGGTTGTAGGAACATCTAAGGACAAGAAATAGAAATATCTGTTTCAGTTGTAGTGAGAAGTAGACCAAGATGTATGGCTCTGTTACTGTGAGAAATATAGAAGCAGGGAGAGATGGTTGAGAGAAGTATTTCCAGTTTATAGAAGGAAAATTGGAAAAAATAGCAATATTGCAAAGAATACAACATCAGTGGGAAGATGGACTGATGGGTGTAAATAATTGATACCATATAGGAGAAGAAAGAAACAGGCTTTCAAATGAATGAGGTCTGCATGTACTGGTTAGAGCACTGTTTCCTCAGAAAGAAATTAGTGGAAAAATTGTGTGAGAATATGTGACTCCTGGGTGAGGAAATTCGGAAGCTGAAGCACATTTTAGAGGACCTGGAAGAGAGACTGAGAAGTAACCAAAAGTTATTTTGGCTCTTCATAAATTCATCAGCTTCTGGTAGATGTGAACTGGCTGCCCCCTGAATTGAGAGGAGGGTGACCAAGCTCCTGTCAGCTCCACAGCAGATGGGGGGTAAAAGTGGAATTAAAACAGCACTGTAAAAGTTTGTTACAGTGATAATACTTGACATAGTGCCCTTGCATCAACAGGGAATAGAATATGATCACCCAAAAGTTCCCTCCTGGTTGCAGCTTCCCAAGTTCACTTCTAGAGCCTTAATAATACTTTAAGAAAATGGTACATACAGCAAAGGGTACTGAGAAAGCTTTTAATACAGTCYGGTCTTAAAAAAAATAGTTGGCTGTGTTTTACCAGGTGGAAGCAAGACCATTTTATCTTGTCACTATGTAATGTTGATTTAGTGGATACAGAAAAGGTTTTCATTGTTTTCAGGAAGGAAAATGCATCTGAAAAACTGAATTCCTACTTGGGCTTTTARAATATTTGCATAAATGGGTAAGATTTGAAGTGGAAAATACCTGTTGTGTTCTTTCTTGAGAAATCCTTTTTGAAATTACAGAAAAAGGGAAATGTGATCTCTATAGACTGAGAAGAATGCATCTTAATGGAAATAAAGGGTAACCTAATATTCCAGGTTGAAAAGYAGCCTTTGACATAATGCTCATGAAACAAAATTATTTATAACCTCAACAGAAATACTCTAAGAAAATACCATGATATTAAGTCGTTAATACAAAGGCATTAATTTTACTGAAAAACATGTTTTTTCCCAGTYCCACTGTTAAAACAAAGAATCAGTWTATTTTTGTACACAAACRTTGCTCTTCTGATTATCACTTACAATGTATTATCATGTGCATTAAAGATTTTCTTAGGATTCCATGTACTTTGCTGGATCTTAACTCAGGTATTTACTCAAATGTAAGCCAGAAATACCTTCCTAAAAATCACAGGTATTATGCTAGTTTGAAGCAAACAATGAGCTTGGTTTACAGTGGAAGCTGGACCTTGCTGCCCTAACTTTCCTAACTCACCTACTTCTGCTATACAAACAGTGTAGCTGTTGGGCTAACCCTTGTGTGGGGAAAGCACATGAGGTTGGATTATTGCACCTTTGGAAAATCACACCTACATTCCCAGGGGCTTCAAAAAACATTTCACAACCATGTGAGYATGGAATTTGTGAGACCAGTTACTCCTGGCTACAGTTATCATGTRCCTGGAAACTCTCCTTCTAAAATTTAAGCAGAGCTTCCAAAGAAATTCTGCATTTTTGGAGCATGTAAATATTTGGTCTGGCCATTTTTTCACGGTGTCTGTAGTGCTGGTAGGAAGGAAACATGTACCTTATGCTTGGCATATACCTGCACATGGGCAGTGTGTGGTACTCCTTAACACAGCTGTGGTGCTTTTTGGTTCGTGCCTATAGACAGAATCACGATACCAACATTCCAAAAGCAATGGGTACATTTCTGTAATTGCTRGAATTAATAAAAAATAAAAATAATTATTCATCTGCAAGAGGGATGTGGAACAGGATACTCTGGCAAGAGCTGTTCTGTGTATATTATAATTATTTTCTATTCCTGTTGTTCCTAATGCTGACTTTCTGTAGGAATTTTTTATCCCTTTCAATTAAATGCCTGGAGAAGCAGGGGGGTTTAAATGTTCCTGAATTACCCTGAAGATGCTTCCTGTAATTACGTAGGGTCTGGTTTGCCAGTGCAGAATGTTTTGACAGTACATTTCTGCCCAGCTGCCTTCCTTCTCTGTATCTGCCACAACAGAGATTGCATATTCTCTTTGCTCAGTATTTGTACCATGCACTTTGGAGTTTTAATCCAGAACAGGGAATCACTTCCTCTGTCACTGTATATCACTGGTAAATGAATAACACCTTTSTCCAAAGAATATTAGAGAACAAACCTTTTTAACATTATCTATTTATGRAAAGAATTACAAGATTGAGAAAAGGAGATAAGAAGTCTTCCTCACTTTATTCCAGTCTCAATGAATTACAGAATAAATTAATTCATAGGCCTATATTGTTATAAAAATATATCTGAAGACATTATCTTAAAAGATGTCATGAGTAGGTAGTTATTGAGATGATACGTATATCCCTGTGCTGTTGGGAGATTTTTCAGGAAAATAATATTTCTGGWGTTTGAGAAGTGTCACCCTGAATTTTTAAGCCTYCTGATAAGYTGTATTKTAGAGTCAGTTTCTCATGGTCTTCATGTRAATAACAGGTGTTGTTTTTCTAAGTAGCTTTGATGTTTRCATTCTTTTTGGTGGGATGGATTCTATTGACAAGCATTTGTATTAGCCAGTGTGTGTGTAGAGGTGGAACCTTTTTSCACYARTCTTTGCCTGTTTTGCCTTTTGTATAAATATCSATGGATTGTTTCTATTAAATCTCTTCTTTTTCCCTTTGCCATTGCTGTGTGTCGTGCCGATCTTTCGTGTAGCAGTGCAACTGAGAAGAGCACTGAAAATTTTTCATTTCAGTGATGGTGGCCTTTGTTTCTTCGGGAGYTGTTTGGGAGTTTTTCAAAGGTGGAATTTAATACTTTATGTAATAGGCTTCTCTTGTATAAACAAAATTCTTCCTAAGGCTTTGTAAACACACAGTCTTACAAAGACAACACAAATCTGTTAATGGCATGGAGGAGAATTTACTTTCAAAATACATATATATAGAATTGGAAGAACAGAGGGGAAAAAAAATCTGCATTTTAGTGACTAATTGAAACACAGCCTTGTTCCTAAATATGAGTTTGTGATGTGTCTACACTAGCAGGAATCTTAGTTCAGGATAACTAATGTCCTAAACCATCCCAACAATCTGAGAAGTCCTAAAGTGCAACCTCAGATATGGCTTCATGTGTAGATCCTCTGTCGAACTGGAGTTACTTTGTGCTGAGAGAATGATATCAGTCTAGATCTGGCATAGCTGCATAAAGGCAGATTAACACTGAGGGAAATCTTCATGCCATGAAGCCAAATTACATCTTTCTCCATTGTTCCTCTATGCTGTCTTCATATGATAGATGGAAAATAATGTAAAAGCAATGTTGYTTTCACCCTGCTGGCTACTGACAGTTCATTATTTTAGAGTATTCCCTGCCTTCTAYGGTTTACATCTTGGACTGGTGGTCACAAGTGAATTCAGAAGAGTAATGGTACAGGTGAGTCAGGTAAAGTGCAGACAGCCACCTCTAAACCAATCCAGTCCAATGTGTTTTATACTCTTGCTTTCTGTTGATGGCTCCTCTATTAGCCTTTAATGTATTTCTGATTCATATTCATTTTTTCATCACTGAAAACCAAAATGCCATAAAGAAACTGCTGTGAGATTCCATTGATTCCATCCTATCCCTTTTTGCTTTCTTGGAAATTAATGATCTCTTACATTTCAGCAGAACACTTGTGAAGAGTAGAGACCTTTTCTAAGGAAAGAGGCATTTTTAAAACAGAAATTAACTGARTTGSCTGCTAGTGCAAGCAATATGACTSTTCTGTGCTGCCACAGGTTTTTGTRAAAACCAAATGGGTAAAAAGCCAGCATTGTTTAGACCAGTTTCCGAAAGGACAACTTTTACATACTCAGAGTYGTGTTTGTTAAGAAAAATTGCATTCAGATTGAACAGAATCTTTATCTGATGTGWACAGATAGAAGAAAGATGATTGACAAAAAAAAAAATCAAGAATTTCTCTCTCCCACAGAAAATGGCTTCTTGATCTATGAAACAGGCTCCTTGTGAAGTGCAGTCAGGGCTTACAAACACATTGCCATGGTGCACCAAGTTTGAAATCCCAGCTGACATTTCAAATGGTATTTAGAGTTATGACAAATCTGATTTATTTGAATCTCTCTCCAAAGCTGCCATAAATGAAGTGCTGATTTGGTGGCTTATTAGTCACAGCGCCTTCAGACAGCTTCTTTTTCTAGTCATGGAAATTGCTATCAGATCTATATGTTCTTTTCTGTACCATAGGTTAATATTTTTTTTGTAAAGATGCTTTTGATTTGACTGGACTCTTAGTTTTCCAGTCAAGTTTTCACAAGAATGTATGTTTCCTTMGAAAAAGACCCTGTCAAACAGCATTTTAGATAACCAAAGAAAATGCCTTGCAAAATGCTGATTTGGGTGATTCAGAAGAAACTTGCTTCATCTCTGCAATGAAAAATYGACCCTTGTGGTTTTATAATCAACATAAAATGTAATTGAAATGTGTTAATATTAATTGTTGCCTGAACATCATTTATAAATTTTTTTTCAAAAGTTAAACACAGTCATTAATTACAACAATCATATTTTCAGTAACAAGGCCCTTAGCAAACAGTTGCACTTGAGGCAGTATTTKAATACAAAATTCAATTGCAGTTGCAATCCTCGGGTTTGATCCAAAGTTTGAGTCACTGGGGATCATTCTTGAGTAAAGATGTCAATGAGAATATTTTTCCACAGATGCTTTCATTGATTTCAGTTAAATGAAACACACACTGTTTCCTGTTTCACCATGAAGTTTCTTGCACYGAAAAGATGCTTTAAAGTGGGGAAATCTGGTCTACTGATTAAATCCTGTGCAAGGCCTCTCTAGTACATGTAACACTTAATAAAAGGCATTATCTGGATAAGATGTGAGAGGGACAATGCCAGCGAAGCCAAGATTTTTTGCCTTCTCCATTCATGTTTTGTGTGTTGTCTCAGTAATGCAGTGTGTGTGTTGTTTCACTACTGTACATTGAGTAGACCCCTGACAAAAGCCAGAGAAGGAGAGCAGAGATAGTTTGGCTGTGTCTGTCTACCCATCCTMATCTATTCTGACCCCCTTCATCTCTGTTGAGGCAAGAATGCAAAGACTAATATGGTTGTGCATGGAATATTCCAGCTGTATCTTCCCAGTGCTACTAACTCTGTTCTCTTCCACCAAATCTGCAAACAACAAAATGTCTACAAATTTTCAGCTGGGAGAAAGAAATGTAAATGTTAAAAAAAAATAAATCTGGAGACTTCCTCCTTTTGSCATTATATATGTTAATTCTGTCAATAATTCTGCATGTTGGTTCAATGAAGAAGCTGTTATTGTGTGTYTTAAAAATGCAGAAACCAGAGACTAGTGATTGCTACAAATTGGTATTTTTGGCATGTCCTTCACAGCACTTGACCTGACCTAGGTCTGATCCTCATTTATAAGGCATAACAAAAATCTACTTAACAGATGCTCAGAGGATGCATTTTCATAGATTCTGAGTCTCRCTGGTGTTAATTTGCTTACGTTGCTGAAAGCAGGGGGGAATATGTCTGAAATGAACCATGTGCAACCAAAAAAAATGAAAAAAAATTTTAAAAATATAGAACAAAAGAATGTGTTCATTTTGAGTTAATGAATCAGTGAGCTGATAGGTCTGCTAACTACAATACTCCATGGAAAATCACCAACTTTGCACTCACTGAGTAGCTCACCTGTGCAGTACATCAGTTYATGAAATAGCAAAGTAATTTTAAAAGTTAAGAAAGTAAGGGAAAATTTTAAAAGTCAAAAAGCCTTATTCTTTCTTATTTCCACTTACATTCAAATTGTGCAGCTTTCCCACTGTTCTGGGAAACAGAAGGCTTGTGGGCATGAAGCATTGGGTTTAGTAAGGGAAATGCATGATTTAAATCTTGGAATAAGGTCTTTGCATGTTTGCAATGTAAAAGACATATCATTATTACCCAGCATCTCTATCATGAACTAACAAAATCTTTAGAATCAGTTGTTGATCTCAGCCTTGCTGGGTTTGTTCTAAAACTAAGAAAACCATAATTGAATGTATTTTTTTTAGTTTTGCAGCCCTTCTTGCTAAATATAGCATGGACAACCTGAAATAAGGGGATCCCTTCAGACATTCTTCAGCACAATTGTAACCWCCCATAGACTGATTGTGTGGATTTTCCTTCACCACCTCCTGATGCTGCTGGTTCTGCTGTGAGCATTAAGAGTTTTGCTGCAATAATTCAAAGATGGAATAGCTACAGCAGGGCCAGACCATCCACTGGTGTAAATTGTTATTGCTTCAGTGAGGCCCACAGGGCTACACAGCATTGTGTCTGCTGAAGATCTGATCCATAAAGTGTCTTGGGAGTTGCCTTTTCATTTTTCTATAAATTACYGGAACACTGGTGTAAGAGGAAAAGTGTTCAGTAAGACAACACAACATTTTGCTTTGGATGAAGTGTTAAGAAAACAAAAATAAAATAAGACACAAACAGACACATGTGGCAATATGTAACAGGTGCCAGATTCTAAGGATAAAGCATCTCTTTTTAAACATTCAGAGCAGACATCTTGGGGGGGAAAGAAAGATTGATATAAAGAACAGCAGATGGACAGCATGTGGGACTCCAGCAGCTATCAAGTGGAATCAAYCTGACTTTTGTTAAGTTCATGGCAGTTCACTACTGAATGGAATGGAAAGAGGTGCAAAGATTATGGCCACCATATGTCTTAATCCAGAAYAGAGACATTTCCCTATGTCCAGCTTCCAGAATGAGCTGACCCATGCACTCCCTGACTTGGTAGCTGCTTTCAGCAGACTGCGGTATGGAGGCAGTCCAATAGGCAGCTGTCCCACAAGCCTGAAAGACTCAATTTTGTGACTCCATAAGATGAAGTTGCCCTGCAACTTCAGACATTAATGCACAGATGAGGACTTTCAGATTTTTGGATTTTTTAGCCAGAAAAATCCTGATAGACCCTAGAATTCAGTCAGATGCACATCACCTTTGAAACCTTGTCASCACATAGGGAGACAGGAAATCTATTCAAATTTGTTATCTCTTCTGAGGCAAAGCTGGCACTATGGATTCCTTTAAATTGAGGCACTCAGTTTTGTATTAGCAGCTGCAGAAATTACACAGAAYATGTGATGTCCTCTCCCATCCTGTTTATTTCCCTACTCATGTGGCAGTGTCAGGGGTGCTCAATCTTATCAAAATAAGAGTTACATAGAATGTCAGGACCAAAACTGAACATGCATCCCACCAAAGGACAGCATCAATCCCCCGGTATGTAAGAAATGTTGAATGCATGAAGAAAGTTACTGGGGATGAGGAGAAGGGGAAAGGGTTCTTAAAATGGCAGATATGCTTTTCAGTGTATGTCAAGATCATAATAATTCCTGCTCTCTTTTCTTAGCTTAAACCCAGMTGAAAGCCATTGGTTTTTCAATGCTACATTGCTACATGCAGCCATCCAGGCTCTCATATCAGAAYACCTGCCCCTTCAGTAGCAAGAACATGATTTGATCATTTATGTAGAACATATTTGATTTGATCACCTATGGAGAACAACTGTGCATCAATGTAATATTTTTAGCTTTCCATGGTAGTTCCATCTTCTCTTTTATTCCATCAATACTTGGTTAATACTAATTTTTTCCTACTGTWTGTTGTTYTTCTATTGAATTTACTTAGTCCTGMAGTACACAATGGACCYTTTAAAGAGTTTGTCCTTTATTCTGTGATTTCTAAGCATTGCCCTTCCAACATCTCTTTCACCAATGAGCTGGTGCAGAACCAAATCCTCCAGAGCCAAGGAGGACCACTCAGATGTTTTTTTCTCCTGTTTAACCTTTTACTGAATGCCAATGTGTCCTGATCTCTGCAAAGACATTGAATTATGGTTTAATGGACTGCTGGAACACGAGAGTATTTTTTTTCACACAGACACAAAGAAGTGTGAGGAATCACTTCACTCAGGGCAACGAACCTGTTCYTGATTTATGTTGCTATAAAGAACAGATTCCCTTTTATCAGAATGACAACTACAATGAAGGAAGGAAGCTTTAGAATCAGCATGAAGGGAACCAAGAAGCAGCAGATTATAAGAGATTTTTCCCTTTATGGTTGATAGTGTATAAACAGTGGTCTAGTGGTACACATGAAAGCTGACTAAACAGAAGGGAGGATTTAAGGCAACACTGCCATATGTGAAATGCTTGGATTGTTTCAACATTTAACACCAGGGGGGAAAAAGTATTCCTGAAATAATGTAGAACCAGACAAGACAAACTTGGCTCTACTGCTAGTCATTCAACTGTTCTTCATAATCCTGAAGCTGTTATCTGAAGGGCTTATAATATATTGAGATCATTGCTTTGGCACTCTTAAAATAAACTGAACAAGAAGAAAGAAGTAATACCAGAGGAAATTGTCTAAGAAAATTGGCTGTCASGGACCAAGGAGGATTTGTTATTTGGGAGCTTAGATCCCAGTCATGCATCTGATTCCTTTTAGTTGCTCTAGTGACACCAGGTAAGTAGAAAACTGGCCCAAATGGCCGGTTTAGAACAGTCCCTGGAAGCACAGCTGCCTCCATGTGGTCTTCATCCAAGCACAATGGGTAGATGGGTGGTAAATCTTTTAATTTTGCTTTCTTTAGAAAAGCTGTGCTCAAGTCAGAGGTTGCTAGAAATGCAGTCTTGCATGCTTAAAGTGAAATGCRAGTTCCATGCATCACTAAATATGGTTTAACAGTCTGGGTGAGAGCTCTGATTGACAGCTTACACATGCACCTGTAACACTTACTGTTTATTTGTCTCTGACAAATTAATCCTTGAGCACYGACTGTTCCAAAACAAGCTCTTTCTTGTGTTCTGACCAAGTGTTGCATCCATAACATGGAGCAGTTACATCAAGGGACAACTTAGCTTCAGGATAAATTTCATGTGTACTCAGGAAGGATATAAGAATTAAGCATTGTAATGACCACAGTTGTGTTGATGGGTGGAAAAAGTAATCCAGYTTACCTTTCTCTGTTGTATTGGCATTAAGGAACCTCTATAGCCAGGTCTGTCTCTAAAAATGAGGAGAGGGTTAAACAGTGCCTAGTTTACCTGTAGCATYTATGGTGATTCTAAATATGTGACTTGTCAAGCAAAAGCCAATTTTTTCTTCTAATTTCATCCTGAGCAGGCTGTAATAGGAAAGGGACTGACCCTAAACTGTCTATGTTGGAAGTGTCCTACTTTGGAGTCCCAGGCAAAAGTGGACTCTCGGGGATAGCTGTACAATTATACATGGGAACAACAAATACAGGTCATGCCCTAATTCCACTTCAGWATTACATATTGCAGCACAGCAAAAGAACAAGGGAGATATAGCATTTCTTTCACTCTGTGCAGAACTTCTGTAGTATGTACACCGCTTGTGTTTTGTTTGACAGCAAAATCTACGTCACAATCTCAACCTTCAAACCTATGCCAGGTCRTTCCAGTTTCTCACATTTTCTTTTTTTCTGCAGCTCCATAGTGTAACATAGTGAAGTCTCATGTCCTACCACTCACTGCAGTAGGCAGTTCAAAAGGTACAAGTCTCAGAAATGTCAAACRTAATGAAAAATAAAGGAAACATACAGAAGAAAGTTCTTCCTGTTTATTCCATGCAATGTGCACCATTTTTTTACTCATCAGTGAGTGTAAAGGTTGTCATTCTATTTTCTCTGGTACTCTCGTAGCAACAATGACCTACATTCCTTTAAAATAACATCTTTGGCAGAAAGAGCAGGACTTCCCACATCCCWATACCTAAAGCAAACACAGCTTTCTACTTTTACATATTTCTGCTGTAAACTTCAGGTTTGAATTTCAGGTAAACCCAATGCCTAAAGCTTAAATATCTGATTTGYGTCTTCTAGCACTTAGCATTATTTATTTGTTTGCTCAAGATGRTTGCTTACTTAGTGGATCTCTACAAAATATTAAAGAGTTTTTAATAGCAATGCATTCTTATTCTGCTATGTTGAAACCCATGTCCCTTAAAAATTGTTAGTAACAAAACCAACAATAACACCATTGACTCATTTAGGTTCTCATTTGTTGCACTGCTACACAGAATAACACACTCACATTCAGGAAAGAAAAGGWGATTTTATTTTTTCTGAAACCATTTATATATACAAYTAATCACGGSCAGTGATTGGAGAATAARGTCTCCAATCACACTGGCTAACAGAAGTGCTTGTYAAGCTCTSTCCTCCTARTAAGAGAGAATGTAAATATTGAAAACCCAGTATATAAACAACTCCGTTTGTTTACATAAAACCATGAGAACTGACTCTRAGTAGGAGAATTATCRGCTWAAAATTTCAGGGTGACACTCATTTMTTCTGTGCATRAAAGATACTTTATCTCATCCAGCTTCTTAGAATGAAATATATAGCTGTGTTTCAAATAATAAYTTTGAGAGGCAAAAGAATTGTTTGTTTCTCCATCAAAGGCCAGCTTGAAGAAAAGAGGACCAAAACAATATTTTCTTTTGAAGGCTACCATTCATGAAACTGTAATTTTGCCCCACTAAGCTCTTACAGACTTTTTGTGTAATGTCAAAGATCCATGAATATRACTTGGGCTATCATTATTAGGTTTTGGGTGCTTTTGGACAGAAGTAGAATGCAATTCTWCTTATCCTCTTGTGTATTCTGCTTTAGGTGTGGAGAGAGGCTGTAGGTTAAATCCTTCTGGATGTTTAGGGAGGCATCTTTTCCTTATCTATTTTTGAAATATATTGCCTCTATTACAAAAAGTCCAGCTTTTAAAGCAGCAGGGAGAAATAGAAAGGTACATAGGACTTAGGATTTTAAAATGTATTGTTACATGTGAGAAAGCAACTGGCTTGTGACTTTTCAGTTTCTGTTTCAGATCAAGAGTTTGGTTCTGTGAGTTGCTGGAAGATGAGATTCATTGTTATGTCTTGCAGATACCATGCGTTTCTAGCCTGGCTGTCTTGTGAAATAATGGGATTAGGACTTGTCACTATTCCAGTGCTGATTATTGCCCAGTTTTGGTCCCAGGCCAGGATGATTTTATAGGAAGAAGTCCTCATTTGCAATGAGGAGAGGAAACATTTTGGCAATTTTAATTTTTAAAACTGTAGTCATTGGCATCACTCTAAAGTTTGGAATATTGTGGGTATTACAGTCATATTAGGATTGATGAATTACTGAGCAGAATGAAAGTGAGCTGTCTGAAGCTGTGTGGTGACTGCAGCTTATTGAACAAATCTCTGTGTGCATGTTTCTGAATAGCACACTAATGACAACTGACATGGAAGGCATTTAACAGTATCCTATGTATAGGGACTTCATTATGAAGACAATCATTCCCTAAAGCACTGGTACRTGTGCAGGTCTTTAGCAAATATTTTTGGATCCCTTGAACTGAAGGGAGAAAAATTGCTCCAGGCAGCCTGCTTCTTCTGGTGGGGTTTTAGAATAGCCTTGTGCTTTTCTGCACAGCCTTTCTGAGGCTTGGCTTTGGAAGTCTGGTATTGTCTGTGCACATCAGAAGCACAGCTCCTGGTTCTGTGCRCTGCTTGTAGCTCGGAAGTGCAGCTTTATGAGAGGACAGAGAGGTATTTTTGAAGCATATTTAGCTTAGTACTATTCTTTTTCAGTGTTGAAAAACCATCAATGACTGMGTGTCAACAGAGAAAGAAATATGTGTGTTGTGAAGATAAAAGGGAYGGAAAAATTGAATCTGTAAATATCTGAATAGAAGTCTCATTCAGTGACAGGTGTCACTTAGCTAAAAAGTAAACTACATATATAGTAAGCTATTACTTATTTTCTTCTCTTTATATCCCCTATTAAAAGAAAACAAAAACAGCATGCAAATGTCCATAATGATTAGAGTGAGCAGATGCAGTGCTAAGGAAGTAAGAGGTCTCAGCTTTCCATCCAGTGCTATCTCATTGTCATGTGCATACGGCATACACTGTGTGAGATGTCAAAGATCATTATGTCATCTGCTGCATAAATTGCACACCCAAGGAGGGTGGAGGAAAAGCAGTCATGTCACTGGAAAATGCTAATCTGGTAATAGTTTATACAGCATTATTAGTGTCCTCCCCAGAGGACCCAAAAACTACTAGCGACCTTTGTATGTTTATGAGTTATTCTAGGAATTAAACACAGCTGGTGGTGGGTTAAGGTTTACAAAGAGCTGGAGTTCAGAACARCAAACAAAAGAAAAGGTAGAATTTCCTTTTGCATCTGAAAGGGGAATTTTGGGAAGTAGAAYGCAATTACTGTAATGGAATGGCTGAGCACAAAGAACTATGTACTTTCAACCTTAGAGGGTTTTATTTTAACCTAAAGCTGGAAAAGGAGGTGAGGAGAGAAGGTGCAGCCTTTAAAAAGAAGCACTCTGTGTGTTTGTACAGCAYGCCACCCTTACACCCTTGAATGCAACTATTTTTAAAACACATCATTTTGTAGAATGTGAGGTGCAGAGACATTGCAATCATAATGGTGTAGCACATTTCTTTACTGTACATCAGCCTGAACTGGTCAAACATAAAGGAATTTCCACATAAAACTGTCAAAGTGAAGGAAAGCACTAACTGAACCATTCCTTCATATTAAGTTTTTATAAAATAGTGATGACTGGAAAACTGTAAGTACAAAAAAGACTGAGAAGATTGAAACATAGAAGTGTCTGATGCAGATGATGAGGTTTGGTGACAATAGAATGCAGGATTAGAACAGGATTCTTTTCTAAGAATGAGGAGATGACCAGTCAGACTAATGGCATGTAACTTGCTTGTCTGCTTGRATGTTTGAAAGTGGAGGGTTGATTTGCTTTTGGTGTTGTGATAAGAATATTTAGAGATTATTGCTGAAAGAAAAGGACTTAATCTTCCCAAAAGCAACAGGATTAGCAACTCAAGTGGAAGCAACAGTGAATAACGTACAAGGCTTGCATGTAGAATCAATGCAGGGAACACAAAGCCATCTGAAAGCAATCAAGCTCAGGAAAGGTACTTCTGAAATAAAGGAACTTATTTTGTGCTTGTTTGTAAACCTAAAGTTGTCCAGAATTATAACAACTGCAGCCTGAATAAACAAGGGCATTTACCAAATTACACCCGAAATCCAGGATGTGAGTCCCCAAAACATCAAAAAGAAAAAAAAGAAAAAAACCAAGGGAAAAAACCCCAAGCTGATCTTTTATGAATGATATCTATGTATACACACACACACACACACACATATATATATGAAATAAAGATTTCCTTTTATTCTGCACAAGCTGCTGTGTTTTAGGCATCGTTCTTAAACTTGAGCCTCTTTAATTACTAAGAAATTTCAAGAGAAGTTGCAAGTAGCTTGAATAAAGGGCAGCTGACCAAGCTTGCTGTGTCCAGGATGAGGTCTGGTCAAACTCCTGAGAGCAGGAGTAGTTCTCTGTGCTTCCTGAAAAAAGATCAAGGGCTGGGGGTATTGCATCATCAGTGCAATTTCCTGAACAAGCTTTGCTTTTATTGCCTTTAGTTAAATCGGACAAAAATATCTCTGGTATCTATGATTAATCTCACTCCCAATGTATGGTCAAAATTAAGTGCAGCAAGTTGTAAACTTTCTGCAGATGAGACTGGAGGGAGACAGGAAGGCATTYACCTCTCTAAAGCTCTGAGAGGGCTACTTGAAATGTTGTCACTACCTGGATATTCCTAGAGATCAATGGAAAATCTGTTGAAGGTTATCTTTCAACACTGYTGTAGAGAGAATTGACAACATTCCCAGAAGAGGCAGAGGTAAGGTTGAACATCTGTCCACTCTGCAAAAGATATTTCCAAGATTGGAGACAGTGGAACTTAAAGAAACTTTGTATTTATAAAACTGTGTATTTGATTGTCACAGGAGATGGAGGATATAACCTGCAGGAAGAGTCACAGCAATTGAATGGAACTCGKCTCCCTCTTACCTTATTTCACAATGAGTATACTGAAGTTTTATATCCTGGTTTCACAAAAGAATAGGCCTTTTTATCTGTCTTTGAAGAATGACACTCCAGAGTTTTGAAGAAAGRGGTAAGGCAGAGTTCTCCAAGAGGCTTTAACAGTGTCTTAAAAGTTTTTAAAATCTGTGGTTGCATCAGCCTAAGGAAAGAAATTCATCCTGTCACAGAGATTCAGTGTATGGCATGGGGAAGTTTTATCACATCRCCTGAGAAATTTTGGAAAGGAGTCAAATGGATGAATGTTCAAATTAAAAATTTCTGAGAATGAGATAAYTTCCATCTGATGGAACAAAGCAAAAAGTATTCCACCGAGCACTGGATGAGAACTTTTGACTTGTTTGATAGGCAAGGATTTCAGTCATATCATTGGATGCTGTTTTTAAACATGTGTTTATGAAATAGGCAAAATTTAGTATCAGTGTTTCAGTGCAGCTGCATTCAGTTTTTTGCCAGTACAAGGATAATTAAAACAAACAAATAAAAAGCATACTGTGACATTTCCAGGAGAAAATGTCTGTTAGGAAACACTTTCACCTGTTAAAGGTGACACCCTCTCAGGCAGGGATAACTGCAGTATGGTTCTTGATATAACAGAGGAGACTGTATACAGAGAAGTATTCAYGGAATGCACATCTCTGTGTGAGACTTAGACAAAAATCTTTGCTTTCTACAGCATAAGACTCATCTCACACTCATATTTTTTGCACAAAATCTTTGGCTCARAGGTATGACTCAACAGAGAGGACTTGGGAGTTGTAGAACAAAAAGTACTCTGGAARGAAACCTGGCACTCTTCATGATTCCCTAGCATGCCAATAGACTTATGAGCCTCATAAACTCTATTCAGAAGCTTGTGGGCTGCTAGGAAGAAGCTAATACTATTGATTGTAATCCTTCTAGAACAAAAGGGAAAATGCTAGAAGACCTTGTGTTCTGAAATTAGAGCTGTAGTTATTATGTGGAAGATAGTTRAGCCTGAAGACTCTTCCAGAATTACCAATTTCCTTCCATTCACTTTTGGTGATCTGACCTTGATTTGACTCTGTGAAAAGTAAAATCCATTTCTTTTTGGTCTTCTTGATCAGTCAACTCATCAGGTTGCTCCAAATAATTCATTCAAAGGAGCAATGAGACACCTAAATCCAGAATGGGCTTGAGTGGAGCTGACAGTCTGAGGGAGTAAAGCTGAAGAAGGATGCAAGGAAAGTCAGGAGAGAATATATTTACAAAATATCTGCTGTGCAACTGGGGAGAAGGAAGTTTTTCCTTTACTGTGGCTGCAGAGTGGCTCTGCCCATTTATGGGCCTAGTGCAAGTTATTTAGATAAAAGGAGGTATTAAAATTGAAAACTGGGAGAGAGAGAAGTTCAGTAGCATGGACTTAAAGATGTTATTTACAGTATTGCCTACATGATCACCACCTGCTTATTTCCCTGTTTCTCTTCAGGGGATGATTTTCCCCTGTGCAGTTTATGGTACAATTAAAATAGAACAACATTCTTCTGCATGTCTGTGAGCATAGCTTGTTTTAGTTGAAGTGATTGATCCATTTGCACGACTGTGGTTCTGCTTTGTGCCTACCTGTGCTGTTGGTTCTAGCTTGCATRGATTAAAACTCTTTTCATTACATGGAATCAGACTCTTTTCTATTCTTATCCCATGGAAAAAAAAACATAGTCTTGTCTACTTGTTTAAATTAWGTTTATCTTTAGATTTGAGGTCAAGCTGAATTTTTCTCCATCAAGAGAACTTGGCAGGGATGTTAGCTTGATGCCATTGTTAGTTTTTGATTGTAATACGAGGACCAGTTTCGTCCTAGAATAATTTTCAATTTTAATATAACAAATTCCCTGCTATTTTAAGAATYGTAAGTGTTGTTTGTGAGGCCTATGGTCTGATTTGTGTTGTTTCTGTAATTTTCCTATGGATTGTCAAGTGCAAATTTCTACAGAGCAGGATAAAAAGCAGTGGTTCTTCGGGCTTTCCTGAAAGATTTATTRCAGACTACAAGATTTGATGATTGATACACTTCAGCATCTGTTTCTTATATGCAGGRCACAAGACTGATTTTAGTAGAGAAATTTCATGGAGTGAGATGCTGCTCAGTGTAAACAGAAGAGTTTTACTSAGGAGTATTATTCTGCCTCAATATTGTCAGATGCACTGGGTAAATTGCTACCTGGATRTAAAGGTACCACTGTTAAAATGCCAGCTTCCCACAACAGAAAGTTGTGGGGTTTTGCTATTCAAAAAAAATAGAAACACATCCTCCCCCAATATTTGTAGGTGCATGTTTACTATTCACTTTTTATACTGAAAGGTTTTAAAACCCTCTGTAAGGCATGAAATACCACTCAGCTAATCAAAAGTCCTTGGAGAACATTCTTATAGATTTTGCCTCTCTCTAGACTGCCTTAGTTGACTAGTGCTTTCTACAGAGGATTTTATTTTCTGCTTATTTGTTCAGACTGTTATTGAACAATRAAGGTAGTCTAAAATTCATCAGAATATTATTAGTCAATTATAAATTATTTTTCCTGACAATATKTCCCTATTTGATTGTCCCTTAGCTGAACAGGAACAATGCAGTCAAGTGGCCCTCAGACACTGTACATTTTAAATRAAGTSTACTTACAGCTTATTCCTTTTTTGTTCTGACTGCTTCTTCCTGTTGTTGCACTCCTTGCTCTGTGCTTATGTTGGACATGGACACTTCCCAGTAAACATAGCTTAGACTCAGCTGGCTATTGAGAAGCCATGAATGGCTTGTAAAAGCAGAGTTCAACTGCATTAAAAAAAAAAAAAAATCGATCAATTTTAAGACGTTGATGTGAAGACCATTAGAATCAATGGAAAGTACTTTCCTGAAATTGAATGGAATTTGAACAAGTATCTGTAATGATTTTCCTATCTMGGGTGCTTCCATGCCAGAAACTTAGTCAAGCACTTTTAAAACAACTGGATGTCCATGCAGTTATTGTTCCTTCTTGCAACCTCTTGATAAAATTAGTCTCCAGTTTTCTAAATGCTTGCACTACAAGTAATGTATTATCTAACAGTACCATGATTGATACCCACTYCCTTTTGTGCATCAAGGTACATCTAACCACTTTCATGTTAACAGCATGAGAGAAAGAAACTTGCTGTAAATGCAGCCAGCAGACACAAAGCRTGTCCATATGCCTTGGTGGCTTAAGAATCTGCAAGAAGTCTTCATCACCTCCTTGCAAATTTCAGGACAAAATCAGAGAGTTTTGGACAGCTCATGCTGTGATCTGGCTTCTTCCCCTGTTGAAAAAAATCAGTTGTGAGCATTAGTGGCCCAGATTAAATTGTTTACTCCTTCAGTGTGCTTGCCCACAATGACCACACATATTGATGTGAACAAAGCCAAGAAGCTAAAGGTACTGCATCTCCAATCAGCATTTACATCAATGGATTTTCTGGTGGATTATTGACTAGCTTGCCATGGAACAATGCCTCCAAGAGTGGCTTCTGCCTGGCTCCATTTCCTCCTGGCTAGACATATCCCCTGAAATTATGCAGAGCCCTGGACCATGCTGTGTTTGTCCAAAAGAGAATCCACAAGCTCASAGGGAAGAAGATTATTATGATGTGAAAGCTCCACTCCTCATCTGTGCTTGTTGGACACATTTGGCAAGGATTATCACCAACTGACCTCTCCCACGCTGAGCAGCTGGGGGAGTGATGTCACCCCACTTTGTAAAGGAAAAGATGAGTCAGTCTGTTCTTACTGCAATTCTTAATGCTGTTTTTATTTTCTTCCCTGAAGAACAGATAGTACCCAGTAGATTCTGGTAAAGTTATAGGCAGGCAAAGCATATTTTACTTAGTTGAAAATAAAAACTCTTACAGGTTGGTGGTTTTTTTCCCCCTAGATCGCCAAAAAGTTACTGAGGTATGGCACCTGCTGTGGCTATCTAGGTAATGAAATGCTGTCATCACTTCCACTTTCATAGTAATGGTATATATTGCCATTACTTGTTTGAATTCTGTGCTTGACCAAAAGTGAGGAACAAACCATTGTGTGCTATTATGTATTTGGTGTTTCCTTCTTTCATTCATTATAAAGATGRCCAATGCTGTAAACTACAAGTTCTTGAAAAATATAAGCAAACAAAAAGTGCTAACAAATACTTAGCCCCTAACTGGAATTAATGCTGGCAAAATCATAAACTCTTCTAAGCAGGACAATGTTTTTATCTCTCCAAAGTTCTTGCCAAATATAAATGCCCAAATCTAGTAGAATGTGAATGCCCAAATCCAAAGTGAAAACTTAAATTCAAGTATATAAGAATAGTGGGTTTTTTTGCTCTCTTTTGTGCCTCCCAGATGCTGAAGTTCTTTTGAAGTTGAAGTTTTGTTATTCTTAGAAAACTGAAGAGCAGTTTTGACCATGTGATGCTTATTTCACACYTCAGAACTAGCATTAGGAATGTTGTGATTGAAAAACTGAATGCTGTGCTAGGGAATAATGACATATGCCCATTTATTTATTTTTAAATAGATTGGGTTGGAAAGAAATTGTGGTATATCTTTAATAAACCATGAGAAAAATGCTCATGGTTAGAGATAGATAGCTGGCTGTTCATTTATTCTATGAGAAAAGTACAGGTAGATAGCTGGATGATGAAACAGCAAGACAATAATCAGGAAATGTTTGCAACAATACTGATTTTCTGTACTTCTTCCCTCTGKCCCCCACTCCAAGCTGTTAATAAAAAAAAATAATATCAAACCACTGCATTTTCTTCAGAAARCGATGTGTTTTGGGCACTAGTGGCAAAAACATCCTTATCTAATATTTCTCTTCAACATTAATTTTCCAAATTTGACTCTGCCAAAATTCCTGCTGTAAACACACACACACAAAAAATTATTGTTCTTTCCTGTTGATGCTGCTACCCAGAAAATAAAACCCCATTCTTTTGATGCCTGTTTCCAAATACTGTACTTTTAATGGGGAGTGGGAGGCAGTAATAGAGGGTAATGACAGATTTTTTATATAAACCATAATAAATTGGATAGCTCATTTTAGAGAGATCAGTTGCTGCGTTAAGAATGTGTTTCTCAAATCTCCTGTGTGCCACACCATCTGTTTCTAAAGAGTAATATACCTGTCTAGCCTCAAGCTATTTTGCCAATGACTCAGGCAATAGAATGAAGCATCCAACAGCTAGATAAAGATAGCACTGCTGTCTACTTTAACCAGAGGAGCATTTTAAGCTTCCAAATCTCAGGAAAGCATGGCTTTCTGCATGGAAGGTATACARTAACACCACAGTGTTTTGTTGGTACCTATGAGGCTTGAAAATGAGAGCAGCTTCTGGACTGTAAAGCCACTGGCCAGYAGTGAGAAAATGACATTAGATGTAGCAGAAAATATTTGTCTTGGAAGTCAAAAATCTTCGGTTTATATAAACATTACTTGTTAAAATAATGTGCCATAAATAGGGATCAAAGGATATAAAAATGACTATGTTTCTTGAAGCTGTTACAAAATATTAATTTCAAGGTTAAATTTACCCCAGCAGAGTATTTACAGAGGTCACCTATTTAAACCCTGACCCTAAAAGCCATGTCTTAGACCTCATGAGGTCTAAAGTTTTTGTGGATGAGATTTGCATTTGCAAGATTTCACATATGGCGTATTTTAAAATATGAAAATGTTACTGAATGAAATGTAGTGTTCCAAACTGAATGAAAGAACAGAATTTGGCCTTGTTAAATTGATGATGGAGTTGCTGGTGTGTTTGAATTCTCTGTACATGTGAAGTAGCCAAGAAAACCCATTGTTTGCTGGTCCRATTTTAAACAGGGAATTAAAATACATTCACATCAGATAGAACTGGTATGACTCTTATTTCTGCTACTTCTACAACTGCTCTATTATCAGTATTTATGATGCTATTAACAAAATCAAACCTTTTTGYATCACAACCTATACGAGTGTTTGTTTTAATCAATGAACTCTCTGTGTAACAGCTGGACAGCAGATGAAGTTGCTTTGAGAGAAAGAAGTACCAGTTATCTTCAGGAAGTTYTGAGCAGTGTGATGTGAACAGTATCCAAGCTGCTTACTCACTCTTGTTTTAAATAGACCTCATGAAAGGCACTTGTGGAGAAAAAAGTAGCAGTTTAAGGGAGGAAAATAAGTTGTCTTTGCTTTTGTTTATGAGGAACTTCTTCCATGTATAAAAAGTGCACAAGGAGGCAGGCCAGAAAATGTGATGTAAAGCACTGTTTGCTGGCATAATTGGCATAAAATGCATATCCATTTATTTTCCAGTGCAAGGTATTGAGATATTATTGAAGTAAAGGTTGAGACATTACTTAGGTAAAAAAAAAGCTTTTCCTTCCCCAACTTGATATGAATTATTTTGAACTGCATTGTTAGAAGCCATAGGTCGAGTTAGATATTCTTTGTAAACTAGAGACTGATAAAGTACACAATGAAATACACATTTGAGGACTCATTTTCCTTCAGAAGCAATTATCCATCTTAATCACAAAGTCAAAACTGTATTTATGGACCTCTGCTCTATGTGGAGTGATTGGCATRGTTTATAATGGTGTTGAATGGCAGAACTGATATTTATTTCATTCTGTACTGACTGAATTGTATTTCTTCTTCATATTGAGATGCTCATTTCCTTGCTCCTGATGCAGTCTCATAATGCAATAGTGAACATAAAATCAATAGCCCCTGTCTCAAAGCAATGTAGATCAACTCTCCTGTACTTYGGTCTCCAGATTGAAGTATCAACAAGTTAACCTATAAGCATGTCATAAAATCTGTGCCCCTTGCACACCCATCAAATATCTTAGTGAGTAAGGACAACCATTTAAATCTTGTGTGCCTCTCCCACTGTTCTCACTCAGGGGAACCTGGAATACTACTGAGTATTTGAGAAGTATTTTGTTCTCCACATGTAAAGGGTGCTTGATGATGATAAGTAGGAAGAATATTATGTCCAATTAGGGCCTCCTCATCTGCAGTTCACAGCTTCAGAGAAATGATATGATGCCTGAGATGGGGACAAGCTCTCCCTTTGCCYATGGCATTTCCCCATGCCTATGGCATGTGTGGTTGAAGGAAATGAGAGCCAAACCACATGGATTCTCACCAGCCCTTCCACCATCTATCTCTCTGCATCAATAGGGAGTGCACATTAACTACGTTATCCTATCAGTGCACATTTCCCAYGTGCACTGATAGAGAAATGTAGTTAATCTGAAGAAAGAAGCAGCCAAGGTACTTGTATTTCTCTTTCTTCTGTACTGGTTGTGGGAACCAGATTTGAGGTATAAGATCTTAGTGTATTCCATATAAATTAGCACAAGCTTTAAAATTGGCTTTGGTGTATAAATGCCCCAAAAGGTCATGCTGTATTTGTATATTATTGAGTCTATAATTATGAATGTGTGACTGAAATCAACTGAAAAAAATTATGTGCTGAATTTCAGTRGGATTTGTATCTAACATTTTTTGATCAAAAAGTAAAAATGAAAAAGACAAAATCCCCCCAATCAATGGATAGGAGATTTTTAAAAGCATTGTAATAAATACAACACAATAAATAACATGTTTAACAAATGCATTTTAGAGGCATTTCATAGGCCCTGATGATGATARTACACATTTTGGCAGAGGGCAAGAGAAGAATTACAGCTGCATGGAGTCAGTTTTCCAGAGCTCTGCGATGTCAAACCTTTGATTTAGAGCTTATGATGCATAGGGCTTAAGTAAGCTTGTTGGGAACAACTATAGTGGAGAATAAGCTGTTTCATAAATCTCTGCACTGTACAATCTATGTACTGTATTGCAAATCAAAAYAGTATTGAAGCAAAGTGCATTGATTGTCCCTGAGCCACTACCAGCTTTAATAATAGAATTGCTGTAGATGCATGTTTGAAGTGGCTTTGTTTAAAGCCCCTGTTTTATTTACAGCAAAGATGAAAACTACTCTGCTGTAATAAGCTTCCCCTTCTCAGCAGTGTGTATGTGTTTGTTGATGCTGGTTGCCCCCTGATTCCTGATTTTGAAAGAGACTTTGTCTTGATTCATTGGGCAATTTATGCACCATTTACATGCAGTTCCTCAAGTGTTATTTGAAGTAATTGAGTACATATTTTTATGATCTATAAAACAGTCCTTTAAATTTGTRCACATGAGAAAACTCTTTATGATGAACCAAAGAGTAACCATCCAAGTATGAATAGCATCTAAAAATCAGGGGCAAAATTTTCCCGCAGCACTTCAAGTGCTTAAAACTTGATAATAATTCTCTCTTTATTGCAGTTACTTACTCTGCATATGATACTTCTCATGTGTAACATTCTAAGTATTTTATCAGGAAAAATAGCTACTGTTTTCCCTTCCCACCCACTGCTTTTCATTGTGCAGAAAGCAGAAGCAGAGGAAGATTAGGCAGTTTTCTGAAGTGTTGTAGAGCATCTGCTGTGGAGATGGGAATAAAGTCATGAGAGACCAATGCTGATCTCACCTCTGCAGTCACAAGGCTCRCAAGAACCCTGTGTCCTATGAGGGGGCAGTGTGCAGTGGTGCCACTGGTAAGGAGGCTGTTGGGATTGTCAGAGAAGCAGTTTCAGTGTCTGCACGTGTCCCCCAAAAGGGAAAATAGAACCACACAGCTTTGCTAAATATTTTGAGAAGCCATGACCTTGTCATACTAAAGGTCTACCTAAAACAAGGAAACAAAAGTAATTGTATCTAAAAAAAAAATTTAAACCCAACATTCATTACCTTTTTCAGTTCCAGTTCTCATCATTAGAAGTTGCTGTCAATGCATTTMATTGAATAGCAGAGTGGTTCTTTGCATCACCATTTTCTGTAYTTGTTTGACTCTTCAGAAGAATTTTCACCACTACATAACTACATAGTTTCTTTGCCAATCAAACTGATAAGTTTTGTGTGCTGTTTTTCTCTTTGCTGACTTTATTATTGCTTTAAATTGCTAACCTTGTACTTATTTTGTTAAGAAATACAAGCGTAATATTCTTTGGGAAGCAAATAATTATAAATTTMTACCTCTTTACCAATAAAATTTCATGCAAATAAAATATATAGATTCATAAAGAAAAATGTGGGTGTGAATCCATACAGGGAAGGAAAGGCAATATGCTCCATTATTGATTTMTTTTATTGCCTTTTTTTCCCTCAGAAATACAGCTACCTGATGTTATTATATAAATAAACTCTTTTAAAACCTGTTTTCCCCCCCTGCCCCCACCTCCCAAAGCCTCATTTTAATAAACTGGCAAAATTTTATGATACTTATTCACTCAATCTTCTTGACAAGAAACATCATCCTTCCAACATACTTTATTATCATTGCCTTTTCCAAGAGAACTTGGGAAGCTAATGTTCTACATATAGTAAAGATCTAGTTTAGGACCCTCTGTCTTTTTTAAAAATGGATGGAAATGACAGAGCTTTAAAAAGAAGAAATTAACCTGCCTCTAGAAAGACCCTTGTTTTGAAGAAACCCAGCTGGCACCATGAAAGAAAGAAAGYCATGGCATGTTTCTAAATTTCCTGTTATCTATCCATCTGCTTTCTGTGCCAAATGTGGATGACATTATGAAAAAAAACATTGAATAAAAGACTGAGTGAAGACCTGCTAGTATGCTTCCTACCCAGATATTCAGGGCTAGAAACTTTATGTAGAAGCTTAGAAGAGGACTGCATTAATTAGTAATCTTGTTGCCTTCAGGTGATCAGACATGAATAATCAGGATGATATAATTAGATCAGAATGCTTAAGGCCAAATATTTATGTAATTTATCAATGGACTTTTTCTTCACAAATCTATAGCACCATTGCCACCTTATAACCTGCATGGAAGAACAACCCTAAGAAGTCCTTGCATCTCAGTAAGCACATATGCTTTGCATTTTTGTTTTTATGGTGAAATTTTAAATGCATGTTATTTTAAAACAAGTGTTTCAGATGTCCTTATGAAAAGAAAGAAAAATTTTCCACACTGAGAAGATATATAAATTAAAATCCTACTGAATACCCAACATTAAATGAAAGGGAAATAACTAAAGTTCAGTGCAAAATGAGCATTTCATATTTGAAGTGTATAAATTATTTTTAACAACTTTCAAATTCAATAAATTATTGAAGTTGACAAAAATCACTTAAATCCATCATGGAGGGGGATACTGTTTTGGAATCAGTAATGCCTTGCCTTCCTTACATTAATAAGGCAAGCCACAATTTCTTCCTTATCAGAAAAATAAACTAAATGAAATACTAACATATATTTTTGTGTCATGCCCTCATCTGTGTCATATGTGCATGTGAGAATAGCTGCTRCTTTAAAATGAACAATGTTTCTCCATCCTGTGGTGTGTTCTGCTTCTGAATGGCAAATCCCCTGACTGTTTGTAGTTGACTACAGTATCAGAGGGAGAAGATTAACACCCAATATTTGCAAGAATGAAAAGCACCCAGATTATTTTGTTATGCTATGGGATGCTGACAGGGCTTGTGTACATGAAAAAAAAATCAGATAAAACACCCTAAAATTCCCTAGGAGATTTCTCTCTACTATAAATTGTTAGATAATCCTAATCTTATTCCAATCTGCTCTAAGGTCTCTSTATAGAACTGGCCAGAAAACTGTTCCTAGAGAGGAGTTGTCATCCTTTCACCATCAAAATGGGTGGAAGCTCAGTTGGATCTCCTCAGATTCTAGTGCTATTCAATATTTTTCTTAATGGCACAAGTGAAGAAATAGAGCATGTGAGTATGCTTCTCACAGGTGCTGCTGACACCATCCTAGGAAACCTGTCAAAATTTTCTAAAGGGTTTACTTCCAAAAGCATCTTTACAAATAGAAGACGTGATCTGAAAACACAATAATGCTATTTCATTAAATGCATGATATTGGATTTAGATAGAAATAACCAGCTGAACAAGAATGGRATGGAAAAGATAGAAATGTTTTAGTAATGCTCCTGTAGTTATACCTGATCATAGATTAAATATGAATTGTCAATATTACCCTGTTATAAACATGATATAAGCAGTGATCAGTATAAAAGACTTTAGCCTGCAAAACTTGTGAATTAGTAACTCTGATGAGAGTTACTAATGGTGTAAGTCAGGAAGTTCTTCAGTCAGTAATTTACAGTCTTATGCTTCATGTCTGCATTTGCATGATGAGCTAGACTAGAAGGACTTGCTTTACGATATATTCAAGCATGTCAAGGCTGTTGATGTACCTTCTCTCACAGTCACACACATCATTATTTTTTTTTCTTATTCGCAATGTCACCATGAAATTGCTTTATTTATTGAACTGCCTTATTTACTTTGGTTTCAAAARAATATTAAATACATTTGCTAATCAATAGCAGTAGTTAGTTCAGATAAGGGCGAACTGGGAAAATTGTTTTAAAAGACAGATGTAAAGTCATTGGGATGTGCTGGACTATAAGACTCCCACTTGCAAGGCTACATACAGAAAAGTCATAGACTCATGTCATACAAGGCTCCTTCCATGTCCAGAAAAGTCATCTTGTGCAATTCAGTGGTCACAGATCAAGCTGTAAATCTCAGACTGATTACCTGAAATAATGAGGAGTAGTATTGAAGTAGTTTCCAGTGAACAARGTTTCTGAGAGAACAAGGCTAATAAACTCCAATTATTTTTTATTTTTGACTTTAAAAAGATGGGAGAATCGAATTAGTTGTTCTGGGACATCACAGTAGATGGTTGCTCACAAGCGTATTCTTTGTATGGGCCATTCTAGAAAGAGAAAAAGAAGCAGATTGACTTCTTCCCGAAGATTATTCAATAAAGGAACTATTGTGGAAATTCTGCAAAATGAACCCTAGTAACAGAAAAGTTCTCGTTTTCTATAGGCACATAATTGGTCTGAAAAGGACTACAAAGCTCAGTTGCCTATTTCAGGTGCAGGAAGAAATGATACTTGTGGAGGAAAAGGAGTTTAGGGCATCTTCCTTTAGTCCAACAGTACATTCAATTGCTTTTCTTGAGTCCCTACAGCTGCAGGTTACTCTCCAGATACACAAGTTACTAAGGGACTGTGCGTGATTCTTTTTAGATCCAGAGAGGGTGTAATTATTTATCCCTATTGCCAAGAAGAGATAAAAATCTTGGTACCTTCACCTCTACTGGACTTCATTTGGCCACATAAACTGGGAAGAGATTAGGCAGTATCCCAACCTSTTATGCAGTTCATCAGCAACTCTTAATGATGCCTTATGTTTYAGCTGTTATGTTTTTTAAACTCCGTGCTGTCTCAGGTGTAGTTTTGAGCTTCATATTAAGTACATGTTGACATGAGGCATTTCTCTGTGTAGAGGACTTCACTTTCTATGTAGCTTCCCCCTACTCAATTTCACATGACTTGGCATCTCTCACCAGCAGCAGATCTGCTGTAGTACCTCTTTCACTGAAATGCTGTAGGCAGTCTTTTGCCGTGTGAGGAGCTGCAGGCACATCAAGCTCACAGGTAAGAGCTGCTGAGTGACAGCCAGGGACCAGATAACCRATTGTGTGCAAGTTGTGTGAGCTGGATCAAGAGCAGAAGACTTAAATGCAGCACTGGTGGTGGCAGTAGTATGTGGCTCTTTACAGTTGCCTGTTTGAGAAGCAGCATAGCTTCAGTAAATCCTCAGCAAACTTAGTTTTATCCTCCTGCATTTTAATGAAGTCATAGAACAGACTCTTTGCTAAACAAAGAACCAAGACGTCCCTCAGGTAGTAACAGCATGACATTACTGAGACATCCCTAATGCAAATCATGCAATCTGCTGTCTCCACAATCCCTGAAGCATCCAGAGGTAGACATGCTGGCATTCATAAACCTCAGATGTAGGAGTACCAGACTTTCATCAAAACAGAAATAATTCTGTTGCCCTGAAGCTGAACCCATTATCTGTGCTGGTTCAAGACAGCATCTCTACTTAAAGGCAGCACCAGGTAAAAATACCATGGATGCTGTCAAGAAAGAAACAATAATTCACCTTCCCTTTTGGACTGGAGTGAGATTTGTCATCCTGGGCTGTGATCTAAGATGTAGCTGCCATTACTGCTGCAAAGTGCAAAAGAGAATAGCTTTTYCTAGAACAGAATCTGGTTTTTACTGATTCCCATCCTTCTGCCCTGAAAGAAGGGGGTTAGCCAGCCTTGCATTAGCTTGAGCTCACCCATCTCTCTTGTTTGCTGCTTGTTATACATTTGGACTTTCTCCTCAGTGAGAGTGGGGCCATTGCCTCCAAGAGGTTCACATAGTGCTCTTCAGGACTGAGAAGCAGCTTTCACCTACCATTCAAATAATTCAGATAATCCAGATGGTTTTGGCTGAAATGAACCTTGAAGATCATCTCTCTCCAACTCCCCTGCTATGAGCAGGGACATCTTCCACTAGAGCAGGTTGCTCAGAGCTTCATTCAACCTGGCCTTCAACACTTCCAGGGATGAAGCATCCACAGCTTCTTTGGGCAACCTGTTCCRGTGYCTCACCACCCCCAAAGTAAAGRATTTCTTCCYAATTTTTGATYGAAAYCTACCCTCTTTCAGTTTAAAGCTATTTACTCCTCATCCTGTCACTACATGTGTAGTGTTTTCCTGTACTTTCTCTTTAGGTACTGGAAGGCTGATATAAGAAGCCTTATCTTCCCCAGGCCGAACAACCCCAAWTTTTTCATACTGTCTTCATAGAAGAGTAGTTGACTTCTTAAGAATTACATCTGGTGTGACATCCCTCCTGTCAGGAAGAGGCCAAGGATGTGGGTCAAAGGGTTTATCATTCAGTAAGTTCTCTTTATGGCATGGAAGAATTTGAGTGAAAAAGTCCATACTGTCTGTGCTTTGCTTTGACATTTCACTTCTGATGCTGGGAAGAGTTAAAAGATAGGGATATTTTTGGGTTTTTCTCAGAATAAAATCCCAACTTTTCTTGTCCATCAAAATACAATTTGAAACTTCCAGTTTTCTCTCTGGGTTTAGGAAAATACCTCTTGGCACTRAAAATGAACCAAACTCTCCCCATTCATTCAGTCAGACTTACTTACAATGCCCTTTATGATCTCCAGCAGCAGGGTAAATTGGCTCTATGAAGTGTTCCAAAATGTAAAAAGCATGTTGTAGATTCCCTAAAGATGCAGGTACTCATCTTAYTGCTTTCCTGTTGCTAGGCTACTTRCCTGACTAGCACAAGTGCTGTCCTTGAGCAGAAACCCATTTGCCTGGCTCCAAGTAGAGCTTGTGAATCTCCAGGACATGGCAGAATTTTCCACTGTCTTCRTTTCAGGATGGTCATGCCTCTACAGAATAAGCACACAGACATTAGACAGGTGCTTAAAAAACCCCCAAACATTGTGTCAATGGGAAAAAAAAATAGTATTAAAACCAAAATATACTGCTTAAGTTTCTGCAAAATGAGATTCACAGAGACATGGGAGACTAAAAGGAAGAAAATCAAACTGAATGTAGTTACAGTTAAACTCAGAGTAAACTTTATTTTTTGAGGCTAGTTTTATGCACATTTAGTGAGGGCAACTGGCCTGCTAAATTGCAGAGTGGAATTCAGAAGWGACAGCACAAGGAATGTGACTATCTCTTGGAAGTGGCAATGCCCATTTATTACAGCAAGAATAACTTCTGTGCTTGACCAGACAAGTACACACTGAGAGGGGAAAATGCTTTTATCAYGGTTAAGGCAACACAAGTATTATTTCCTGGGTTTTTCCTGTGCTGGAGCTAATAGCTCACATTAAAAAGTTGCAGTCAGCTACTCAATGTAAACAAATATTAATTAGGTCAACGCAGATGACTAATTTCTGGTTAATGAGACAACAGTGGTACCCTTCATCTCTGTTTARGCCCCCTTACATTTAGTTTATTGATTTTCTGACCATAGCACAAGATTTGATGTAGATTCTCCTGTTACCAAGGGCTCCACGAATCCTAAAAGATACAGAYCAGCTTTTAGTGAGCCTTGGAAACATTTTTTTCCTTGCTCTTTTCTGAAACAGGGCCTCTGAGCACCTTAAATCAGTGGGATATATGTGCATAAAATAATTGGGGGCTGCAAAAAGGGAAACATTGTATTTGCCTGCCTTTTGAAACAAGTAAATAACTGCGTCTGACTGTGCACTGAGAACCAGTAGCAAAATTGTATGGTTTACAACATGTAGCTGCATTTATTGTTTACTTGATTAATTAGGARTAGTTAGGATTTTAAAGTAAGTTTTTCTCAGACTGTCTAAAAAAATATCTCTTGCTGTTTGTTTACTGCAGTCATCTTGGCCTTGATTAAAGCATTGACATCTGAACTAAGAATAGAACATACATTGTACTACATGTAAAAATAATTCTAAAATTGCATACTTTCCTTACACTAATTTCATCTTTCCTGGCTTCTAGTTGTATGAAATAGTTTTATAGTTTGAAATAGTTTTATAGTTAAATGAAAATTTGCATAATGCTTTTAAAAGTCTTAATAGCTGTAATAATTTTAATCTACTGTGGAGTGTTTATAACGTATAGTGAACTGAGGAATTTAATTGTGTAAAAAGGAATATTAAGGCACATCTTCTAATCAAAAGAGTAATGGGAATATTAAGTATGATGGTTTTTGTTATTTTTTCCTAATTGCATCTGGACATCCAATTTTATTACTTCTTTCGAAGCCCAAATGGCCATGAAAATTGAGGTTAAATCTTCATAATCAGAGATATCCTGAAATAAGCTCTATGCAGGTGTTTTATTTAGTATCCTCTCTGGGATTGCACCAGTTGGCTCTGTTGAGACCTGATCCTTCCCCCCGTCAATCAATTAATGTTTTCCCATTCATGTTCTTTCAGCTAGGTTCAGGGTTTGTGCTATGATTGGCGGGTTTTATTTATTTACTGGAATATGAAAGACAAAAAATATGAGTCCTTATCCTCAGTGTGCTATTTAGGCAGCCATCAATCTCATCAAGAGGTGCAGCAGATCTGACATAAAGGACCTGCAGCTGTCCCAGAACAAAACACACACTGCACATAATAACAGCCCCACATAGATTTCCCCTCTCAAGTGTCCAGGCCAGATACCACAGCATAGAATCTATGCAAATCTCTGAGCAGAGTGTAACATGGCCATTTTCCACAGATTTGATGCAATTCATCTTTTCAAACACACTTTTTTTTCCTTTTTCTGATGATGGTTTCAAGTGGGAAAGTAGTTTCTTTGGTAACTCTATAGAATTTTATGGCAGCTTTGTCAGGAAACCATAATTTTGATTCAGTCTTGCCATCTTTGCAAGATGAGGTAAAATTTCATAGCTGTGCAATGAAACCAGCAGTAAGGAAGAACAAAATTTCTACCATGCCACGAGTTTGTGCTGAGTAAGCTGTACTGGCTCTTTTTTTAAAGTGCCTCTCAGAGACTGGAAAAGGTGATCTGCTCTGAGACATCTCGAAGTCCTGGAATGTATGGAGGGTTTATGTATGTATGTTTATCTTTCTATATCTTTCCTGTCTTTCTGTTTTTCTCCCTAACTTCTCCTTCCTCTCTTCTCAGAGAACATAACACTGAATGGCTTGAAGGTTTTCTGTGTTCAATGGGCTGTTTGCCAGAAAACTTATTTGCTTGGGATTACCCAGAGCAGAAGAAGTACATTGGTTTAGTCTGAGGTTTGAGTGASTGGGGTGTAACACTACAATAAACTGAGAACAGAATTTCCATTTTATCAGGAATTCTAACATCTAAATAATATGCTCTAGRTTGGAAGAGAAAGTTGATAGTTGACATTTTTCATAAAACAAAATGTTCTGATTATGTTTGGTGGGATTTTCTTCTTAATTTAATGGTCAGATTATTTTAGTGTGATTATTTTTATTTGTTCTTAATATTTTTACCACATTGAGGCATTAAACATACATGTCATATCCAAAACTTACCAGAAAGAAYATTAACTGTATTAAATTGGATTTTGATGCAAAAATAACTTGTATTGAAACATTTCTTCTCTTTATAGAAGACTGTGAAAACTAACTTCAAATTTTTTGACATGAAGGGAACAGCTTTTGCTTTTGAACAAACTGTTTACTCTTTTGAAAAACTTGGCATCTTGCTTCTTATTGTCATTGTGCTGATTAATTTTATCCATGTTTTAGAACAAATCAATACATATTGTTGAGTTACATATTAATCCACTGTGAAAATTCAGAATCCACATCTCTATGACTTTTTCCCATGGCTGTTCGTAATGAAAGATCAATATGCACATATGGATTTATTTATTAAAAATTATATGCTCTTTAATATGGAAGTAATATGATCTATGTTCTGAAGGTAGAATCTGCTATGATCCACCTGGGAAATAATTTATGTAATTAGGGGATGGTAGTCTTCTCTTTTATCACTGCAGGCAAGRCAGGAATTTTTTTCAGAGACAATGATGGTGTGTTTTATAGCATTTGGTATCAGTAAGTCCCTTAAGGGCTGAACAWAAATGCAAATAAATTAGGAGCTTCGTTGCATATTTGCAATTTATGACAGAGTGCAGTTTCACCYACCAGCAGGAATACCAGAAGAAAAGTCATTCTCTGCTAGATCCCTGACACTTGCTTTGGGATTGTAGGGGAAAAAGATTACCCAAACAAAACAGAATTCCTGTTTGCTCTAGAAATTTGAAATTTTTACTGCTTGTGAATGTCATGTCTGGGTACCATTCCAAGCTTGTTCCTTCTCTCCCTTTCTTGCCATTCTTATTGCAGATTTTTGGAGGTAGAGATGATGGGTGCCTGAATACACACAAGCAATAAAAGTGATGTTTAAAATCTCTTTATTGTAACATTCCTTTACTTCACTTATCTGATAAAAATTAAATTGTCTTACATACGTAATAGTATACTGTACCTTACAGATCAGAGTGAGTTGTTTTAATAATAACTTTTGTTATCTGTAGTGATTCAAATGCTTGGCTCAGGGGTGTAAAAAGGATATTTCTCCATGCCTTCACAATGTAAACAATTTTTGCATGAGCTTTGCAGTGGCACTGATGCAAGTAAACATATTTAGTGATTTTCCTCTGTCCATATGACATTCAGTTCCCTGCTTGCATGCTGCAACCTTGTCTTTGTAGACGAATCAGCTGAACCTGCAAATCTTTTCATCATTTTGTAGTCATTGATGTTACTGTTCAGCAAAGAAAGTCACATTTTGAAACACAGAGAAACTGGAGTAGAAGGGAGGGTTTCCCAACACTAAACTGAGTGTGTGTGAAGGGACTTAAACCAGCAGCAACTTCTGCTGGGAATTGCTTTGTAAAATCAAGTCTTCCAGTGTGCGTGCTTGGAACTGGAGTGTTTCATTGAAGTTATGGCTGAAAGGTTTTGGAGACATCTCTGATGATTTTCTAKCTTCACTAAATTTCTGCTGTACAAGTCTACTAATCTGTTTATTTATTTCCATGAGCATTTTTCTTCATGCCCATCTGTTTGCCCTTTGGAATGCTCTTACCAGGAAGTTRTAACCTGGAAGAGGTCGACCTGAAACAAGCTGCTGTTGGTTTTCCAACCCATCTCCTTTGTCTCTTTTCTCTTGYGTATTTCTTTTTAAGACAAAGTACRTACAAAGAAATCTAAACCTGAAAGCCTTCCTGTTTACTGGTACATTCAACTGTCAGATATACTGAAGGCTTTTCATAAACATAATTCTGCTTTGAAAATAGCCATATCTAKATAGAAAAATCTTTTCAGGTTATAAGACCATTTTGGATCGTTTCTTTGAATGGGTRACTCTGAAGTAGCTTATTTTCCTTTCTTCATCCTGCATCAAGAACAAAAGTGYCCTTATGTTTTCTCAAGGCATAACATAGTTTGAAGTGTTTGAAAACTGCACGCTGAAAATCCTCCATTTCTGCCTTTTCATTGAATCCAAACAGTGTGCCAGCGCCTGGTGCTCCAGATACATGCAAATATATGTGCACCTGTCTGCAGTGGAGCTCTTCACATTGATAGAAATGTTGCTGTTTACTTCAGTGATTGCCCATTGAAATAATGATAGTACATTTATATTTAGATAGTGGCATCAATTTCAAATGATCCTGAAGAACCTTATCATCGTTAAGACTCTCTGTCAGTCACGAGGAATCCCTCGGGACTTCAGTGCATCATGTTTGGATTTTATCACAGGAACAGGGATATGGAGATTTGGGGAATTTGGGGAACGATCTTCTGAGTCAATTTAAAAATCTTCACCACTTTGAAAGAAAAAAAATCTTTGCTAGTTGTTGAACTTAAACATATTTTTGGCAACATGAAGCAACTTCCAGTCATGGTGGGTGACAAGATAGCTGAAAAATGGAGCRGTCCAGGGGGCTGAAAGGGCAGTGGAGCTAAGTTCACCTGGTAGGCAGTTATCAGTGCCATGCCTCAGGGTCTCATACTGGGGCCAGGATACGTCATGTCTTTATTAACAACCTGAAAAACAGGGTGGAGTATCCCACAAGGTTTTCAGCTGATCCCGGATTGTGGGATGGTTGCACAATGGAAAGCAGGGCTGCTACTCAAAGCAGCTGAACAATGATGAGCAAGTGGGCTGACAGGAGTATGACAGATCCAAGTGCCARGTCCTATAGRTGGRATGAGGRACCCCATTTTCAGACCAGGTRGAGGGCCAAACAGCTGGAAAGCAGCTYGRCAGAAAAAAACCCCTGTGAAAAGCAAGTTGAAGAGGAATCATRCCCTTGCAGCAGAGAAAGTCAAAGGCATTCTGGGAGGTATCAGGRGGGCTGAGGGAGAGGATGCTCCCTCTCCACTCAACACTGGATGCAGACTGGGCTCACCAGTACAAGAGAAATAGAGAATAACAGAGTGAGGGTTGTGTGGAGCCACTGGGACAATGGGAGACTGCAGCATGAGGTGTGTGGGGGTGAGGCTGTGAGCTGGGTTCCTTCAGCTTTGGGAAGGGGAATTTTATTTCTGCGTACAGCTGCCTAATGGGGCCATGTGGAGGAGCTGAGCCTGTGTTTTCTCAGAGGAAATCAGTGGAAGGATTAGAGGCAATGGGCAATATTTCAGATCATTACTATGAGTTCTCCAAAACAGTCATGTACACATTCACTTTAGGTCTATAAATATCTTCCAGTAGTTCTGTTTTGACAGGATTTGGGACTGTATGTATCCAAGGAAACTACTTCTTTCTCATCAAGTAGAGTTGAAACTGCATTAATATCACATACATTAATATATATGCCAAATGAAAGAGTTTTTAAAATATTTTACATATGTACATCTAAACTGTATAATTTTATTTAAATACCTTAAGTACAATTATTCTGCATTTAGAAATTACTGTGTTCTTTTTTGTGTATTGAATGTTCTTATATTTTAATTTAGAGCTTGGTAATCTAAACCATGAGAATGCTTTTCACTGTCAAGTAGTAATTTCTAAACTTYTTTTCCTCCTAGAATGACAGGGATGAGTTTTTTAGCAAATACAACTCTAAGCTTATCTATCTGAATTTGTTCATATGACAAATGAGGGAAGAAGAAAATACAAAATTATGTTTCTAAAGACAATTCAGATTTTTTCATTTCTTATGCAAATGGAATCTTTGGTATAAAATCATGCCCAAGACCTTTAAAGAGATAGGAAGAGAGGAGAAAAATCTGGGATTACAGCTGTYATGTAATGATCAGCAATTTTTAAAGTTCTTTCCAGACTGTTGCCTTTATTGGAAAAAAGGTATTTATCAGACTGAAGTAATATTTTTTTAGTTGAACTAACTACTTTTAAAGACATTAATAGCCATAGCAGTAGGGCCACATGCCAGTTACTGCACCTGATGTCCTCTAAGTCRCAAGTACCACTACAGAGAACAGAGAGTGTGTGCAAGGCCAGCTCCCTTCTCCATGGCCTCAAAGGTGACAGTCCATCCTGCCTCAGGAAGGAAAAGAACTGGAGAAAGCAAGGATGGAATGCCCAGGGCATGCTCATTTTCTACATCCTAACTATTCATCTTCCGTGATGAGCAGGAGAGCAAAGGGTGCCCAAGTTAATAAAGWAGTGTTAAAATCTTTCATTGAATTTCACATAAGAAGATTGCYGTGGTATTTTGCTTCAAATAATTTACAGAGAAAAAAATGCCATTACTTTGTACTTCAAAGAATAATTTCCTTTCGATGCTTTAACTCTTAGCACCTTTTGGCTTTTTGTTTCAAATTGCAGCAGTCCTTTTCCAGGCTTTTCCTCTATCTTAGGCCTTCTTTTGGAAATGATATTACTTCTGGAGAAAATACAGGTTTTATTACTGCTCCAGCTCCCAAACTCCAAGGAAAAGAGCAAATCTCTTTCCCTATAGGACAATATATATTGTCTTGTATCAGACAATGATTTCTTAGAGGCTTATTAACAGATCTGAGTGAAAACTGCAAAATATACAAATAAACTGTTGATAAATGTAAAAATTAGTGGCTTAACTGCTCCTTTACCCCTCTTCTGGCTTTTAGCAGGGAGCAACTGACCATTACCATGTGTTCTGCAGGAGAAGCAGAAATATGCTTAGTACTCGATAAAAATATATTCTCTATACTATGCTTCTGAAATCAGAATATTTTAAATTCACAGATTTGAGTCCTTATACCACAAGCTTTTTGGATGGGAGGAATTGTTCAGGTCCTTAAAATACATGTAAGATTTCTGAAAGGAAACTGCTTATAAAACCTACAAGAAACATCTTTCTGCTTTCTTTGCACCTTGTACTGAGATATCTGTGATATTATGAAGCACATAAACAATGCTSAGAGAAAATAAGATAATATAAATATATAAGTAATATAACTAGTATTAGAGTAGTCTATTTTAAAAAATGCCAGCAGTAAAGCATGTAGGTACCCAGAAAAAAACACAACCCAAAAAATTAGAAGACACWAACTAACTCACACAACATTCATGATCTTTCCTTACTATATTTAGATAGGTAGTTCCTTTTGTTTCCTTTTCATAGCAAACTCAGAGATTTGTTGAACTAATTTCACATCTCTCATATGAATGCATTCATTCATTCATTCATAGAACAAAAGCTACTCAGTGATTCTCACTGCAATCAGATGCCCCTAAAATTAGTCCCATAGGAGTTTTATGAGGAAGCAGTGAGAAAGGCATGAACACAGAGTGGCACAAAAAGCACCATTACCTGTTTATGCCTTCAGCATTTGTCTGGCAAAGCCAATTCCAAGAGCAAGGAGGTTCCAAGAGCAAGGAGGTTCCAAGAATAGGCTGCAATCTTCTGGTGTGAAAGCAGAAAGGGGTTTCCAGCATCTTTTCATTCCACCAAGAGACTGGGCAATCTTTTCCTACTCTGTTCAACTTGCATGGGAGAAACATTGTGCTAAATGTTGAGGGGCAAAATTGACTCTTCAGGAGTGTGATGTTGTTGTAGCTGGGAAAACCTACCATTTATTTGCAAGGYTGGACCACAGTGTCCCAACTTATATGATAAATTAACTCCTGAGATCTTATAATTGGTGTAGGTGGGGTTTGACCACTGTAGGATATGTTTAGCCTTCTAGAAATAACTGTATACCAAAGGAGAGGGTTGATTGAAGGGACACTTTTTACATAAATATCCAATACTAGATATGTTCCTTAATGCCTGTTAAAAACAAACCATATCACTCRTTTTGCTGCAGTCCTCACCACTGGGGGTCAGTGAATCCCTCCTATGTATTTTTGTCTTTCTCTATAAGAGCTTCTCAGGCATTTTGTCATGTCTGAACACTRATTTGGTATTTCTGTACTCCCTTCTCAAAGTGTATGGTGTGATCCATACATCTAAACCTTGTACAGGCTAATTAAATAAAACTTTTCTTGGTCTTTACAATCCACAGTGAAGATCTGCTCTATACAACCATCATTATGGCTGAGTATTTCATCAATACTCAGATGATCAGAGATCTTCAATCATGACCAGAAGTTTTTCTAGATAAGAGGGGTGGAGAGCAGCACAGTCTTTGAGGCTGGATACCTAAGTAACTGCTGCATGGAATAGGGATCTAAACTTGCTGCAGTTTCCTTGTGTGCTGTTCTCACATTCCATCAGAAGTCATGAATGCTTATAGGAATATCGCAAAATGTCTTTTATACTGCACAGGCTATCAGTATATTGAGAGATCATTTTGGGAAGCTAAAGCCTGAGAAGAAACTCAATATAAAAGCTGGACCACCTGTTGGGGAAAAGTGCCTAGCATTCAGAGGTCTTTCCAGGGTTTTCATAGTTCTCATGCAGTCAACATTTACATTGCTATTAGARGAATCCCTTTGTAGACTCCTCCAGCTTTTCAGAGTAGTGAAACTGTGGTGGGTAGGTGAGGGGCTTTTTCATTTTGASAGTGTGTGAATGTGCACGCCTGATGAAATAAATTTGGTATGCCAGTTCTAGGGTGCCTATTCATTAGTGTCCTCCTGCTGTTCACATTTTATTAATGAAGCAAACCATCACCCCCCCCTACCAGCAGACACTTAATTCCTTCCCAGAATCCATCTGCTTTCCATGGTCCTTTGAAACCAGCTTTTCATGGAGTCAGCTTTAACAAAGTCTTACTGTCATGGGTCAATTAAATCCCAAATATTGTTATTTCACAGCTACAGCTCCTTTAAAGTRTCTCTTAGCTGAGATTAATTCTAAGATGATTTCTGGGGAGGGTTGGACAATGAAGTTCCTAGTTTAAAAGAAATGTGTTCTTAGAGGAGATCATGGAATAAAGGTGGAATAGGAGCTCAAAATGGGAAAATTAAGAATGTGATTGTGAAACTCTCACTTAGACTCTGCTTAGACAAGTAATCACACTGCCTGCTTATTATGGGGTGCATGATATTCCAAAGATAATTTTTAACTCTCRTGATAAATGTTTCAAACTTAATCAGAGAATGCTCATATGCATCTAAGATTTTATGATATGCTACATACTTAATAAAGAATGACTACTCACATACAATTAGTTTAGGTGCAATAGAAATAAGAATATTACAATAGCATTTTTGACTCTTTCAAATACTGAAATAAATTAAGTTTACAGTCAGTTTCTCTTCTAATGACATTYTATTATGTCAACTATAAAAGTATATATTAAAAAAACTTTCTATATCTCCAGTTGTAAGTAAAGTTTTTTAAAACTTGAAAAATTTAAACTTTACTTTTTTTACCTTCAGTTGACCAGTTCAAAAATTACTTTTTATGTCTTCAATATTATGAGTGCATAAAAATATATTCTAAGCCTTTATTAAATATTAAAAAGTGTCACTTATATGACCTCCCTACTTCTAAAGGTCACTTTTATRCTCCAGGTTGGTGTCGCTACTGAGTTAATAATAACACTGTAGTGTATAGAGGGGCATCACTGAAGAACTGGTGGCAGAAAGTTTAACAGAATGGATGTGGTGGGACCTAAAAACCAGTAGGGCTTGCATTTCATTTCTGCTGAATGCCCAACTTTATCTTCCAGCTCAACATCTGCTGCTGAAGTTTGGGGAATACATAAAAAGATTTGCAATTCACCTCTAACTTTTTTATATAAATTATTGATTCAAGCACTGACATTCAGTTTATCGCTCTCCTGTGTTTGCAGTGTCTGGGATTTTTTTAAGTTAAGACAACTCAACTTGCAGCACTTTACATAGASGGTAATAAATTGTGAACTGTATCTAAACTGAAATGAGCTGACCCATAACTAAAGAGAAAAAAATGTCTGTGTTCAGTAACCACTGCATGTGTGTAACTAATGCTTGGATGGAAATTGCTTCATCTTCCTGCTTGATCTGAGACTCGTGGCATTTGAGATCCGTGAAACACGTCTGTRGTGCAGATGTAACTCACAGCTCTTGATAAAGGGTGAAGATATCTGAGTGATGGGGCTGAATGTACAGTTGTGTTATTGCCAGTGAAYTAGGCAAAACTCTCTTCTCTGGACTAGTTGGTGTGTTTGTATCTGGAGCAGACAGTGGTGGAGGTTTTGGGGATTGCCCTGGGGTTTGTTTCCATGGTCACTCCTGATACCTGCCTCACAAACTGTAGTGGATGTCTGCCTGTCTCAGCAAGGAACTGCAGTTTGAAAATCCTGAGCATGAAAAATCAAACATGACTTGTCTTTCTGGAGGAAAGGAAATTCTCTCAGAAAAGGTGAATATTTCTCMATTGGATAAAGGAGGAGATGGTAATTTCTTCTGGTTTTATTGTAAGAAACTATACACAGCSTATCAATTTTATGCATTAATTTTATATTCTACATGCACATGTACATATATAGATGTTTTTTATAAATAAGAAACGAAGCACTCCCTTTTTTTATTTTTTTCTTTTCTTTAAACATCAGGTACCAGTCAGGATTCTTCTTGTAGTAAAAAGACTACGTCTTTGAGTCACTTAGTGAAATGACAGGGAAGCATTTTTCAAGTGCTTTTTTGCTAGCATATGGCTAGACACTCTTTTTGTTGCCTTGTCTAATTCTGTAAAGCTATTGCTAGAATGTTAGAAAGGAGAATGTATTAATGCTAATAAACATCTCCATGTCAAACTCCATGAACAATATTGCAAAGTCACCATATGCTCTCCTGGTCTAGGTAATTCTTGTGTTTGTCTAAGCCATTSAGTTTAAAAATGTTTAAGAACAGAATATAAGCCATGACCCCTGGTACAAATATTTATATTCTGGTGTTACATTTTATAAATGTCAGGGTTTGTAAGTAGCMAATATATAACCAACATCTTGAGGTAAGCTGGAGGATTTATCAYTATGGGAAAAAATAATTTAATCTCCATAAACATTTATATACAAATCCTGAAGATAGATAGGGAAATAATGGATAATTTAAAGTAAAAGAAATACAGGACTTGGAAACAGAGGGAGATGTTTTGATATGTTYCTAGTGTCTAAGATAAATGCATTTCACTGTACTKTAAGTAGTCCCTGCTTTTTATGTATTTTTTTCTGTATTATGAAGGTCTAACTATACCTGGCTTCACATTATAATAACAAGAATSAGGATTGGTTACAGTTTGTATCCAATGACCATGCCAGCCAGAAACTTCCTTTTTCTCCTTCTATAATTTTTATTCAACATATCTCTAAGAATATGCTGCTGCTTAAAACAGCCAGGTCCAGGTAAAACTTCAATGCCCAGCTGCACCGTATGTCCATAMTTTATTTCAAAACCAAGAATGTTTATTAATCAGCTGCTAACTRCTGAAATCTAAAAAAATAAATTTCTTGTCGCCCATGCACTATGCTGGATTGAAATAAGAAGAAATCTGAACATTTTGCTTGTTTGAAAAAGTTCAGTTTTTAAGCAGTGAATTATGTCATTTTAATGTCATGTCTCAATTTAGTAAGGAAAATATTTACTTTTTAAGAATAGGAGGCAATATGCTGGGATATGAAATAGCAAACATCATGTTGTAATTAATACCTGGAGGTGACTGTTGCAACATTAGTCATAACAATGTCATCCTCAAAATTATGTGTTTAATTGTACTGCAAGTTGCATATGGCATAGTCATCTCAACAAATTCATTGARGCCCTTATATTCCTTCAAACATTGTTTTATATTACCAGTCTACCTTTTTGACTAGTTGTATTGATTCAATGTAGTGGTGAAATACGTAAACATTTTAGCTTCTAAATACTGGTTCATCCTCAAGCTGGGAGTAAATGAACMTAAAAAATTTGCAAGTGAAGTAACCAAAAACTGTGGCCCTGCTGTCTWTGGCTAAGTATTTGGCTAGTGCTACTATATTGTCTTTTGAGATATTGCAAATTTTCCCCAGGTTCCCATCCTTCTTTTGAGAATACCCTTCTGTACACTTATGATAATGAATGTGATATTTATTCCACAGGTATCTTACAGAGAGCTTTCAAGCAGATAGTAATTTGTGTGATGACTTCTGTGTTRCAGCTCAATAGACTGAACATTTATTTCTCTTTGTGCTGCTAAAGYAAAGAATATAATCTTTAAAAAAAAGCCCAAAACCAAACAGATTTTTATTGTTCAAATCACAGTAAGGCTGTTTACTTTATAACAAAGTGCTGCACAAAAACTGTAACTTCAAATATATACATGACTCCCAGTGCCCCTGCCATGTACACAAACAAGCCACCTAATCATCAACCTCAAATTGCATTTTAACCATAGCAACCTGAACACTTACCCTCTGAAATGCTTCATCAATGAAAATGCAGGGAGAATTCTTTGCATCTAGAAGATTAGAGTAATTTAGAAATATTTGGTATTCAATTTTCAAGCTTCTAACCTCCACGGCATCATTCATTTTGGCCATTCAGCTTGTTTTATTTTCATTTTTRTTCTGTATATTTCTGCATTGATTTKAATTTGCTTTTTTAATCTCTGGGCAGAACCTAAGTCTAAACAATTTTTATGGSATTCTTTTAAATGCTCTGTGCTTTGGGTAATTTGGTTGTTTGTGAGGTTTTTATATATAAAACTACATGAAGTAGAAATCTAAAATAAAATAMAATACAACCATATAAAATGAAAAATAACCAAAATGTTATTTTCATGTCAGTACTTACTAGTATTCCTTGCTAAAGAAAAAGACTAACTCTAGATACTTCTCTTTTGCTTTTCCACATGCACATGTTTAATGGCTTGCTTGAAAAGTGGGGCCTCACGCTCGGGATGATCTGCCAAGGGCCCAGATTTAGTAGTGCAAAGTGTTTGGCAGCAGCACCAGTTTTATCATCTCCCACATCCCATGATCTGTCCTTGCCTCTTCCATCAGCAGCATACCATTTAAAATCAAGAAAAAATAATCTGCTGTCCTCTCTTCCTCCAAATCCTCAAAGCAGTAAACAACAGTTCAGCTTAGTTACTGGAAGTATTTGACATTTGCAGACGATTCAGATGTGTTCTGAAGAAGACAGTACCATWGAATCAYAGAATCATTTCAGTTGGAAAAGTTTTCTAAGATCATTGTCCRCCATTAAACCATGTCCCTGAGTGCCACATCTGCATGGTTTTTAAATATCTCCATGGATGGTGACTCATCTTCCTCAAGCAGCCTGTTCCAATGCCTGACCACTGTTTCAGCCCAAGTCTTTCCTTATTGGAAAATKAAAATAAGAAAGATGTATTAGAAATTAGACAAAGATTAATCAGCTATTGAGAGAATCAGAAGTCAGGTCACAAATTCCACTGCTATTCTATTTGTAGTGTTCCTGGCATTGTAAAAGCCTGAAGAGAACATCACGTTCCCGTTTCCTTGGTTTAGGGAAAATGAAATTCCTGTTCTGTATTTTTCTCAAGGAAAATATGTTTTCTTTGAAAAACATATTTTCCTTGAGAAAAATATGTTTTGTAGGTCCAAATTTTTTATCTCTTTAGTGTTATGTCTCCATATTACTTTTGATTATTGTGAATATGAAAAATACATTTTTTTCTATACTTGTATATCTGAATGGACACAACTATACGCTCATATCATAAAAAGAAATCTTGACTGAAAGAAGTTATGAATGGAAAATATTTTCCATGTTTCCTACAAAGTACAGGATTAAGAAATCCCAAATTTCCTTCACCAGTCTTAGTYTGAACTTTTGGCACTGAACAGAAACATATCCTTCCTTCAGTTTATTTTTTCAAACTTCAAGAACCTTGAGTTGAGTAGATGATAAATACCTGAGTATTTTTAGGAATTCTTTTTATTGAGAAGACAGGTGGACTGCCCTATTTATGCTCAGCTCTACAGAGAGGAACTGCTGATATTGAATCTCAGTCCAATGCCCTCTATTGAACTGTCCCATCTGGATGAAAAATGGACAAGGGGAAGCCTGGTTTCTGAGTGCCTGGTGGTGTGGAGGTTGTGCTACGTTCTGTGTGGTATGACCAGCTCACACTCCTCTCACTGGTGTGTGCTTTCCTGAACAAGGCAGGAACAAAGCTATGAAGAAGGATTGCCTTGTAGCCTTTTTAGGAGAGATGAAATTGATAGCAGCTAAAACGTGAGGAAAGTCAGAGTGGAATGATGTATCAGGGGAAACCATGACAAGAAAGCAAATCCATGTGAAGAAACAAAATTAAAGTTACACTTTGAAGGCTAAAGCAAAGTGAGAAGAGGATACTTAGTCTTTCTATTAATTTTTCATTACATCCTGGGAAAGAAAGCAGTGTCACAGCTGTTTGGGTTTGGAACCAGGAATCTTGTGATATCTTTCATGCCATGGATTGGATGGAGGCTCTGTGCTTGGGAATGATGATAATTTGGCCTGTTTTATCTATTTTATGTAGCAATCCCATTGCTCACAAAAGAAAATGCAGCAAGAGTGGAATTGCACAGGCATTTTYCTCTGCAGTGCATAAAGCTGTACATTTTGCTGGAGTTGCAAATATCTGCACATGACTGGAGAAGCCAGCAGACAGTGGTGTTTACAAAAATAAGTGAAAAGCTTTCCTAGCTGAGTGGCAGTGCAGAARCTTTTACACAGCTCAGGAAGAAACTCAAAGCTTTTCTGGAAAAAAATATGCAATTTAATGTTAAAGCTTTTATTACATTCTTATACATGGCTTATCCATGGAGCACTCTTCAAAGCCAAAAWAAGTATCCCAGCATACCATTTTAGAATCTGAACATTGCATAGAGATGTATAATATTAGAAAATAAAAGATTAGTCTAGTTTAATGCTAGCCACAATATGATACACCTAAACTAAATACATGTACTACATACTTCAAAACATGACCATTTCCTATTGTCAGAGGTGTTCTTTCTCTTATGTTTTAACATATACTTTTATCACAAAAAAATTAAAAGATTTAATATAAAGATATATGAGAAGAGTTATACAAGTATCAATGGTTCCCCAAATTTGTTAAACTTACAGCTTGTTAGAGAGAATTATGATGAATAAGATGTATAATGCTTAATAATKTCTGAGAGGACATGATTTTAACTTCACTGTCTTTTATTCTAAGAAACTGCTCATTAGTTGTAGCAGTAGAGCTTTGAAAGCTTTATGCATTGTAAAAAAAATATATATTAGCTGCTGCCCAGACTCATAATAGTGCCTGATGTAACAAAAAAATAGGTCATAATGCTGCAAAAACCAATACCCRTCAACTCAACAGGAAAAACACAGATGCATCAGCTCAAAACACTGATTCATTATCTCCCAAATCTGTAGCTAATTTGCACTGCATAAGAATAATTTAAGTATGAGCCCTGGAGATTATCATAATTTAAATGTGTGAGAAGAATTCCCAGTTTCCTGAGGAAATCTTGATCCTGAGAAACAGATATATTTTATCCTAAGTCTCAGTTTGTCTTCTCACCTGCACTCTCATRCACATATCCAAACCCAACTCTGGCAAACAGCACGGAGTTTAGCTGGTGCAAATGAGGGGCAAACATTGCCTGATGCACTTAATCAGAAAAACCTTGGCTTTCAGACTCACCCAAGGGTGATGTGTGTTTCATTCCTGGCCAGTGTGACATTGCACATATTTTTGCATGCCAAGTTGCATCAAGCTGCCATGGAGAGCAAACAAGTGAAATAACAAGTCCCCCTGGCATGCTGTGGTATAAAATCTGTGACCCAGATACTCCTAGCTCTGCATATAGCACAGTTTAGAGCTAGAGGGGCAAAAAGACAGATTTATGTTGCTGGAACCTGGTCTGCTTAAGACGGGTCCTCAGGGAAAATACCAGGAGTTTGCTTGTGCTGGGATAGTGGAACTAGCACTCAGCACACTGTTGGAAATTCCTGGCCACTTCTTTTTGCAAAGGGCCAAGGCCCCTTTCCCAACAGTTTACCTGTGTGAAATGGTGACCTCTGAGAGTAAATGCATTGGCTTTGAGATTTGAGGGGGTGGGGAGGACACTGTAAGGTACCATTCCTAAACTCTAAGAAAACGTGGAAGGAAATAGAGCATGTGGCATTGACCTTCTCCAGTGGAGTTTCAGGAATGTGTTGGAGAAAAGTGGCTACATTCTTTCTCATAAGCCAGTAATTTTTGAGACAAGGATGTTTCTTCATCTAATTTCTCATCAATTAGTCTYTAAGTTGTCCCAAAGTAAAGTGTAAGGGCTGGCAGACTCAGCCCTCTTGATGGTGCCAAAAGAAATACTGTACCTGTGCATTATCTTTTCCTTCAGGGAAAAATATGAGAAACCCAGAGAGGCCAGACTAGACTCTGGAATGTCCTTGGCAGGAGTGATTGACGTCCTTTGTGTTGTGGGGTTTGTGTATTTTCATCATTATTAAGGTCCTGATTCAGGAAGGTRGGGAAAACCTTTCCATCACTTYCAGCACAAGAGGGTGCCTGATTTTGYAGTGAATGACCTCAMCAAGAATACTGCTCTWAAGTACTGGAGAGCATCTGCTACTTTGTATTCCCRGATGGAATAATATCTAATACCCTAAGTAATGTTTCTGCTTAAAGTGTCTGGAAGTTCAGCAGTGAGCTGTRGTTTAACCTTCAGATTTTATGCAGTCTGTGTGACTCTCCTTTAATAAATATTTAATGTACATAGCATATTCAGACAGTTTTGGTAAGCAAGTACAGCCTCTCCCAACATAGCCAAGGTGTGTTTGAAAACAGAAAAGGGGAGATGTGAGAATATGGCAGGATTAGAAGTGCATAATAGTTAAACCTTCTGGATTGCATGCATGGACAATGAGCTCCAGGATTCTCATTGTAAATACAACATACTCTGTTTGTCTGGGCCTTCTAATAGCTGAGAGTGATTTCAGTTACAATGTAAGGMATATAAAAGCTGTACCTCACAGGTCATTCTATACCTCTGCATACTGGAATTAAGAAAAAAAAAGCCAGCMTCTAAAATAAATTATTCTGAATTGTCCTTGACAATTGTCAAAGACTAATTATTCTGCTAATGTTGTGTGACTTACTCAAAGGCTATTTTTACCATGAAATCTTCCTCACGATGAGAATGCTTCATTCTGCTTCAGTRGTTAGTGATATGTCCTTGAAACACTGGTCCTAGGTTTTGAAATTGTCAGGGGCTTTMTAAAATGCAGTTTACTTTGTAACTGAACTGATCCTCGCTCTTTTGGTCTCATGGCATTCAACAAAAACAAGTTTTCATAAGCAAGTGCAGAAAATAACCACAGTGCATAGATTTGAATCCATATGTGCTTATAAATACATGAACATATGCGAAATAATAATGCTGTATGGGTTTGAAAATATCTAGGTCCTCTGTACATGATATCAGAACACAAATGTTCACAAGTAGATGCAAATATAATTAAACTAGACCATGTTGTGCTTTTTTTCTCTTCTTTATTGCCTGGGGTTTGTTCTGAAGGTACTAGTAGGATGACTCAGTGTCAACAAGCACTCCTTGAATGGTGCAATCAGGCAAAGCTGTGCTGATTTCATGCAAAACATGTTGATTCTCACCTCCGGTGAGATTTATAATTTACTTTTCTACTGTGGACATTTTGTAAGGTACACAGAACTTTCTGGATGATTGTGAATATTCATATGTTTAGAATCAGGATTAAAAATTCTAGGAACATTTTGGGAGCAATTTCTGAACAGAGACTGTGGTTGTTCTGAGGAAGAACTCTCTYTTGCATTTGCAGTACAGCTCATGGTGTCAGGGAAAAGCAGATCCACAGTGCACATAACAAAAACTTGTTGGCTGTGCTTTAATGCTAGACGAGGATTCCTAGACAAGCCTGTTCTCCTAATCCTGTTGAACTCCCATGAAATTCCTGAATATTTTTTTTTTTTTTTTTTTTTTTTTTTTTTTTTTTTTTTTTTTTTTTTTTGTGTACGTTGGGGTGGACAGCGGGAGGGATTTTGGAAGAGTACATAGTTTACCTCTATCTAGTAATTTTTTAAGGATGAACTCAAGTGAGAAATAATAGTTGACCCAAAAAATTCTGAGTCAAGTGTTTTATTTCTTTGGTGCAGTCAGGCAATACTTTTCTTCAGGCTTTTTTCTTCATACCCATATTCAGCTATGAATAAAAATTTCTTAAACACTTCAGACTGCAGGATAGAAAGAGTATGGTGGAGAAAGGTGACACTGGCATTGATGGTATTATTATTGTGCTAATACAAGATCCCTTGATCAAGAGCTTGTTATGTCCCTTYTGAAGCTGTACAATAAATCAGCCTCACTCTAGAGATATTTCAAAGGGTGTAAGCAAGGATGCTGTGCACAAGTTCTTGGGRCATATTTACTAACCTCTTCTCTAAAGTCATCAATCACTTCAGCTTGGCCAAACTGACAGTGTCTGGAGGTCACTTSGTTAATAAGACAGAATTAACCCTTTCTGCCATGTCATACCTTCCAGTCATTARCACCCTTATTAGCTACAAATTTTTATCTTTATGAAAACATCCTTAAAGACACATAATCCTGAAATGAAATTATAAACAGTGGCTTGAAATTTTGGAATGAAGAAGAATGATAGATTYGTGTAGCTTGCATTACTTCATTGTAATTGAACCAATAATTACAATATTACAACAATATCTTTWTTGTAATATATTTACAATAATCTACCAAGTTGGAAATGGTGACGTTAAAYATTAAGACTTTAATTTTGCTCACATTAGGCCTGTTTTGGAAGCCTGAGAATTGTTTTGCAGTATGTGAACTAAGACATTTAAATGGGGAAGTTGCAATATGAGTATTGACATATRAAACAGTGGATTTATGGGCCTGAAGTTAAGATAAGCAATATTAAACACCTCACCTTCTGCAGTTCAGATAAATAGAGCAATTCTTGTGTTATCTGTTGCAGATAAGCAGGTCTCTGAGAAATGTATTGTTGCAATCATCTTTTCTCAATAGCTTCCAGCTAGATCTGTCCATTTGGCACTGAACCATGTAATGCAGTCTGTGCATCTAGAGGGCATGTGAAACTGAGTCACAGCTCTAAAATCCTTCCCACTTTGTCTTAGCGTGGGTCAGCATTTCTTTTAGCACTGCAGTCTGAACAGAATGGTCATCTGTTAGTGGGATTACTTAGCTCTGTCAGGGTTAATGTCTTTGTTTTTAAARGCTTGTTTTCTGAGGCACACTGTAGATTAATTTCACGGCTTCTCACTCCATCTGATCTTTAAAGGTAATGGCTTTCAATTGAACTCTTTGCCAAAACTTCTGCAAGGGATTCTTTCCTTTTTTTTTTTTAAGGACTACCCTAAGATTCTCACAGAACTGTAGTTTTGATTTTCTTACCAATCATACTCTGGAAGCCAGTCTCTGCTCTACCCTCTCAAAAAGGTACATTTTGTTCTTGCACATCCTCATGCCTGGAAAAAGTGGAAAATCTGTATTTCAAATAGAAGGAGTTCTTTACATCAGTTCATGTCCTGAGCAGCCTAGAARGACATGGCACAAGGTAAAAAAGCAAACACTTGCACTTAAGATCAAAGATTTGGGGACTATCTGTGCTTCCTTTGCAAATGCCAAAAGTACTAGATATAGTTAAAACTAGCCCTAGTAAAAGTGAAAGCATTATGCTAAAAGCTCAGTTCTAACTTGCTGCTGCCCAGCTTGCAATCCATTTAGATGTGTGGAAAGACTGTGACTGACTTAATTAGGAAGCTTTAAAAGTGAACCATTATTTAATTGCACCATCCTAGAAGGAAAAAAAAGAAAAGCAAAAGAAAGAATTAAGGGAAGATGTTAAAAATATTCTTTAAGCTGATGTAAAAGGTTTATCACCTAGGTGGCATCTGTGAGGAACATTTAAATTTGTTAGCCTGCTAATTTATGTTGTTTATTTTTGAATTTATAATCAACTTCAGTCTTCAAGAATTTTTTACAATARAAGTCCAGCCATAAATCTCCCAAGTAAGTTCTGATTTGCTGTTTTGTTCCCACTGACTAGCTTCAAGTTTTATTGTCTATTATCCAAAATATAAATTTGATTGAGGAGTGGAAATAGTTATAAACCTTGCTTTGTGTAGCACATAAACCACCAGCTTCCTTTCCAGTGGATGGGAACACACCTGAGTATGGATAGGCACCAATTCCAATAAACTATTTGCTGTAATAGGTGTATGGAAAGCACTGGCACTTCTACAYAGTAATTTAGCTTTCCTTTCCTTAATCCACACAAGACTAAAGAGAGCCCTTCTGTCTTACTCAAGTAGCTGATAAGGATGCAGGCTGTGAGTAGAATGAAATTTCCTATGTGTCTTCTCTTCCAAGAGCTTCTTACTTGTTGTAGTGAACCTGGATATAAAGAATCCATGTGGACTGTGATGAGAGTGCTGATGAAAAATAGTCAGACAGTTAGGATGATCAATAATTATGTTTGAAACAAAGATGTGCATTTCTTAATGGGAGGCTAAACATTACAGCATTTATGTGGAGATTAATTCACCAAAAAAGAGATGTCCTGTATAGCTCTGGAAGTTCAGCTCTTAATTGTCACATGGTCACCATTGTGAATATTGTCACCATATTTCCATTTCCTCAAATGCAGAAAAAGGAGTATCTGAAACCAAAAACTGAAAAGCACCTAGAAGGACTATAAATTGCTGTCAGTACTGGAATCTACCCAGAGGAAGCCATTGTAGTTTCACTTTTCAAGGGCATGTTTCAATTCGTACTCAGACCTATTTATATAGGAACGAAAAAAATAGCTAAAGAAGAACATACTGTGTGTATTTATATATGTAAACCAAAGGATGAAGATGATGTTGTACATTTTGATTACCTAAAYTGAGAACAAAGTTGTCTGTTATCAGTTTTACTGATAGAAATTAATTGAAGTAGATGAAACCACAGTTGTCTGGAAGAGGCCAGTTTTCATCTCAGTTAGCATTTTCTACAARTTGTGCAAGAAGGAATACAGTTTGATTCCCAGATAGAATAAAAAGTCTTTAGGGATCAAGTTAGTAATCTCTTTACTGCAGGGTTGAGGATGATCTGCCCTGTTGATAGAGGTTCAAAGAAAATCTCAGGACTGGTGATATTCATGCAACTTTGTTCTAAGCTTGCTACATATCCTTTAACTGTGTTTCTCCTCTCCCTTGAAGTCTTAGTCTTGTCTTTTCCTTTCAATTTTGCAACCTCTAGTAGAAAAATTTCCCCAGACTTGGTGGATAAGCAATACCATCATTCAATGGAGGTGTTAGCACTGGTTTTAATATTCTGTAGTGATAGCCTTGCAAAGCAATAGAAATCCTGGTAATACCCTGATTTCTCTCTCCTCTTCCCTACCACTCCTTGAACTATACTTTGTGAAATGTGAAATGCARTAGGAACCTACAGAAAATAATGGGTCAATGTTCCTCAAGAAAAGTAAACCTGAATTTGCCCTTCTTGAAATCATTTGAAGTTTTGCAATTATTTAACAAAAACACGGCTGAGGTTGTATGTGTTACTTGGAACAGTAACAGTACAATATTGGTAACTARCAATCTTTCCCCCTTCCTCACAGCATTCTGATTATTTCTATATCTGGTTTTGATKTTTTGCTCCATTTTTAATGCAGCAAGAGCATTAGATTTCAGTCAATTACAAGAGTGTGTATTTTGTTTCCTTCTAATGGTTTCTCATATCTTTCCAATGCACAGTAGCTATATGATATCTCTTAATTGCTCGAGGTCATAGGCATACAAARCCAAGACAGACAGGCAGAACTTCACATTAAAAATCTGAATTGCACATGTCCACATGAAACAGCGTAGAAAAGGCAGATCTTATTTCTAAGATGCATCAGAGTAGTCCTCTACCTCTTCTTTGTTCTGTTAAGACTTTTATATGTTGATAATGCAGAGATGCTGAAAAAACAGGGAGAGATCAAATAATTTCATAGTCACAATTCACCATTTCTTTCAAACTTTCATATTCTGCAGATGTAAAAATGGGTTTAACTCCTGTTTTACATATGAGGTCATGTTTTATCTTCAGTGAAATGAATAAGAGGCTTCRTATTAGTTTCAACACACATTGGATCAGATTATCAGATATTTGACACATGACATTCAAAATGGCATAAATGTGATTGCATGCTGGAATAAAATTATGAAAAGTATCATACATTCTGCCAGAAACACCTGGAAAAATAAAAAATGAAAGTAGTAGGCATGCTTTTTTCATGCCCAAACAATTTAAAATGCTACAAATTACAACAACCTTGAAGGTTGTGCTTTTGGAGATAATTAATATGTTCAGGGAAATGGTAAACTTCAAAAGCAGCATATTTCCAGAGTAAATAATTATTATGGTTATGTCACATATACCACAGTATTATCTTAGACAACAAGAATATCTCAAAACATTGAATAAGTAATTTCTACAGGAGATTAAACATTCTAATTAYTGTAATTTTGGGTTACACTCAGTGATGATCAGTTTATTTTGCATATGTCTTATGGGGGGCTCAAGGTCTTATAAGGAGAAGAAAATTTTGAATCATAAGTTATCACCACCGAAAGTCATATTTATTCCTTTGGTGTTTAAAAACATCAAAGATTTCCTTYTGCAGTGGCATACTATAATAATGTCAAGATCTTAAAAAAAGGCCAGGATATTAATGAGATAGATAGCTGGTTCAATGGATGAACTGTTGATAAAATGTCATTCTTACACAGCAAGTAATTTTTCTTAAGATATTAGGAGGCACTAATGCCTCAGGTGTTTGCTCATGTAGACRTAACTCTAAAAAAATCTGAAACACTGCAAGCATTTTATTGCTAATCTGTGAAACATGAGAAGTGACCAGCTCATTAGTTACTGTAATTCACTGACTGCACTCAGGAACTATGAAAGGTTTTTACATTTAAAAATATTTTGAGTAAATGCAACTGGATATATTAAAAGCCTTTAAAATGAGCAATCCTGTAAAAAAAAAAAAACAAAGATATTACAGACAGCCTGCTCACTTTGATGGACACATTACTTTATATAATGAGATTTTACCAATATTCAGTAATRTCTAAAGGGGCTCACTTTAAGAAGTGGCCCGGTGTTGAAGACAGCTGGCAAATGAATGAAGTCTGAAGTTGCAATGACTTTTAGTTTGATCTCTACTAAGGATCCCCAACAGACAAGTAATCCCTTTAGAAATAGTTGAAAGAGGAAATGAGAATAGGTGATTTAGAAGCAGGTTTGGTCTGAGGTAGAACACAGACATTCATTTGAGGGAGTGGAGAGGCTTGATAGATATTCTTTTGGAATTACCASTATTTTCCTCATTTGCTGCCCACTGGGAATATTACAGGGAAGGGGCTTTTCTTCCACATGGAAGCTCTTCCATGCCCACCAGACCTTGACAAACATGATCTCTGTAACCTCTGTGTTTTCCTCTTGCACTGAGCAAGGATTGCAGAGTCTTGTACACCAGCACCACTCTGCRCAAGAGATGAAAATGCAGGTGTCTGTGCAGTAGCTCTCAGCAAAGGATCCCCAACAGCTAARAAGTATTTGGACTGACACTGTTAAAAAAAGTAAGCCTATTCCTGTGTTTTGTCAGTTCTTGACCTAATTTCAAGTCTAAAACAAATGCTTGTTTTAGGCTGGTGGGCAGAAAGAGGAAGTGTTTTAAAACCTAAAAGAAGAACAAATCAAGTTCAATTAAAAAAATCATCTGGGATTTGAAGAAAAAAGACTTCAACTTAATTTAAACTTTATTTGCCTTAGAAGAGATGAAAATCCCTGTTCCACTGCAGACAAGTGGGATGTTCTTCTCCATTCTCATTTATCTCAAGTGCCAGAAMGAGTAGGATCACTGAGAGGTAAATAGGTCTGCTGGAAGAAAAACAGTATAAATGCTGAAAAATTACATAAASAAACAGACAATTTAGTCCAAAAGTAATATGCAAAGTAATATGTTGCTTCTGTACAGTTCCATTATTGAAAAATTTCATCATTCATTTGTGAACTATCACAAATTCTTCAGCCCTCATATGGAATTTATTAATTAGCCTAACTTCCTTATTAATGAATTTATTATACTACTGAGTCCTTCAAAACTTTTACAGTACATTTCTAGCTTGATCTGTTTGGAATGCTACAAAGCTTAGTCTTAATTATTTATTTGTGGGGTAGTAATGCATTTTTAAGAACACTTGCAACATCCCTTTAGTGTATTTTACTCCATAGCATAGACATCTACATTTGTCCCACCTTTTACTTTAGCAGGGCTTTAACTCCTTTTAACTGGATGAAGTGATCCCTCATTTTGCCTGACTTTCTCTTCCTGCTGTATCATATTGCACCTACGGCATGCCCACCAAGTGGGGGTAACTGGGATATACATGACCTATGCCTTGTAAGTCTTTTATTTCTGTGCARGGCTGGGTTTTACCTTCTGTGTGGTGCTGAGCTGCAAACACAGTGTGAATTCAGTTCTACCTGAGGCAGACGTAGGGAGCACAGTGGTGTTCTGATCTGTGAGGGTGTGGAGGCTGCCACTCAGTCTTTGCCAGAAGTGGAGCTCMGCTTTGGTTTCAGTCCCACTGGGGAAAAATAAGAGATGACAATTGCTTTAGAGACTGTTCTACACAGTATGATTTGGAGTAGACTATTTATCATTTAGGATGTACTGAATAAATAACTTTTTGTTACAATGAATAAAAAGAATTCTGAAGGAAAAATTACCTTCACTGAAAAATTCTAATGCAGCATATCTACAACATTTCTCTCCTTTTTTTTTATCAGAGGCCTGAAGCTTCAATATTACTAAGATTAGTCTGGAATTGAGTGTTAAGTATCTTTAATTAGAAATTTTTATTAATTGTAGTTACTAAAAGAATTAGCAGATTTTTGATTCCTTCTGTATAAATTCATTTCCTAATGCGTCAGTGTGGTAATTTTGGGAAGGATACATTGTCATTTTCATGCATATCAAAATATAGAGRCACTTTTAACTGCAGCTCTGAAACAAGTTGTTATAGAGCTATCCACAACCTTCCTGTGCTCTTTTTAAAGAGATTATAAATTCATGAATCTATGCTTAATGTTATTTGTTACTGGAGATTTTTGGAGATAACTTTCTAATATACCTGGTAAGCAAGCAAGCATTTTTATACTTTCTAGGATTGCCAGATGCTTGCCCCTAACTTCCAAAGACATATATAGCCCTTCTATTCCCCTGTAAATTTATGTGTATCTGGATAAAAATTATTTTCTAGCCATATATGCATTGTCCATATGGCTAAAAAGCTGTTRAATGTCTGGAAGATTATCCAGAGCAGCCATGCAGTTAAGCTTTATGTTCAGTGAAGTGTCATTATTTTTTCAGGACAGTAAAAATCAAGGAATATTAAATGGAAACAGATAAAAAGGTGTTATTTCAACAGCCCCTTAATTAGCCAGTTTGATTTCCCTTTTGATCTTTTCAATTAGCCAATAAACTGTCTTTTAAGTTATGTTATTGGGCAAATACATCATGGAAAATCAGTTATTTGAAAGGATTTTAACAAACTCTCATCCATTTTTACAAATGTAAATGTGCTGTAACCCTTAGCCAACTGACTAAGTAGCCATCTGCTGTATAGATGATCACTGTGATTATGTGCAAAGACAGCAGGTCTCTACTGTAGGCTTTATTTTATTTATAAGGCTATATACATTGGCTTCCATTCTAATTAGATTTTGCACAGCTATAGTAATGTAGGAGGTACTTTAATAAATGCTCCACAGTATCCATGACTCTGCCAACTTGGCTTAATATAATGAGATGTCCTTTACAGAAGTGTTCCAGAAGGGGTTGTAAAGGGATTGTTTACCACTCGGTCTTRCAAGGAGTTAACCAGGATTCTGTGGCAGCAGAGGTTTGTGGATGAAAATCACAGGCTGAATTTCAACTTACATTGCACTATAAAAGTCACATAAAACAAACCCGTGCTGAAACATGGCTTTACATATTAATCATCYTTGCACAGAACTTCTTTTCTCAGATAACACCATCACATTTTAATTGCAATAGGACCCTAMAAAATATTTTTGAATGTGCAACTAATAGCTGCAGGACTGTTTCAACCCTTTTGTTGCTCTGGAGGTGTGTGATTCAAGTCTTCAAAATCACAATTGCAAGACATATTTGCAGGGAGAGCAGTTYTGATGAATATACAGTGAAATTGTAATGATTGTTCTGTGTCAAAGYCAATAAGCTTAGACTTCTTGTTTCTGTTTTGCTGGCTTTCATGCCAGAAATTCTGATCCTTAATGAGAACAATCCATCCGTTAACTGGAGTAATTATACAGTTTTGAGACCCTCTATCAAAGAGGTTAGTTCTTAAAGAGGCACTGTCAAGAGGCTGAGGACCTAGATGCCAGTCCCTTTAGATGGGAAATTTTCCAGAATGTTTGTTTTTCCACTGCAAGCCATGCTTATCGTTTTTGCTAAATGTCATTGAAAATTTCAGTGAAGGCAACRTTGTTCTTCTGAGTGGGAAGAAGAAAATGCAGTTGCACATAAAAATGGGTGACTGACCTGACAGAGTGGAATGTGCAAAAGAAAAGGTGTGCTTTCACCTTTTAAAAAGCAGTTATTAACTTTTTATGTCCTATTTGTTTTAGCAAGTAAATAATTTGCTAGCRTGCTAAAGAAAAGCAGCACCACTTCCACAATGAGATTTTTCTTGAGTGAATACTTTACAATAACTCTCTGCAAAGATATTATTGACAATTATAAAACCCATTCATATAATTAAATTAATTTAAAAAAATTAATTACAGGAGAAAAAAAGGTCAAAGGAAAATATGTGCAAGCCTAGCAATAAGAGGCAGACAGTAAACACAATCAAATCTCTAGTCTGAATAATACTACTCAAGTTGAACATGTTTAGGTATTAGGTAGTAGCTTTAATTTGCATTAAAATAGGTTTAAAAACTGCATTACAGAACTACTACATGATAATGTCATGTAGATTGTCAAACAGGGAATAAAAAGGTTTAGGACGTTTACAACTTATTTATAACTAGCTAAATGGCARCATCTTTAGCTTGCCAAGAGGGAAGCAACACCACACACATGTGATAGAGTATGATAGAGTGTAATCATAGCTGAGACAAAATGTAAGCYTCTTAAAGTAACAAATACCTGATTGGTTTAGCACTGCTGCCAAAAATAAAGACAGTGTAGGCTGCTGGGTAATCTGGATGTGCAAGCAATGGAAAAGGAAATGAAAAAAAAATGCCTTTAATGTTTGAACTGGTGCCAGATTATTAAATTTATAAAAAAACATTATATTGATTCAAATAATTTTCCCATCACTTTTCATTGTCTTGCCTTTCAAAACTATGATTTTGTGATAATCTTCCCAATCAAATTACTTCTTTGTGTAATTATGCCTTTTCCACTGTCAGAGCTTGACAGCCTCTCTCTAGAGTGATGCATTRTGCTGGAGATCCATGAGGAGGGAGAGGCTGCTGAACTCTTCCATGTGGTGACAGATTTGGCACAGCACGATGGCAGCAGTGTGTAGGGTGCTGTCCATGGCCCTGGAATCTCCCAACCTGCTCAAAGGCAATCCCTTCACTGTGCTGCTCTATTAGTTTAATGGGCAGGTTGAGCCTGGGGAAGGAATGAGCTGGGGAAGTAAGAGCAGTCCTTTATGCTCAAACAGMTTTCCAGGAGAGAAGTATTTCYCTAGAGAGACTTTGYTTTACATTCTGTAGTTTAATTGTTCCTGTAAGACACCACCAGACAGTTTCTACTTRCTYACTGTCTTCTCTTGCTTTCCCCYCCTACATCTGTGTCCTCACTTTCCRGCTCAGGTACCTCTTCAGCTACAAATGCATTGCAAKGAGGCAATTGAAAGTAACATCTGAYATTTAACTGCTTTCTGGGAATAGGCAGAAAATTATTAGGGTATGTGAGTRTATTTCAAAGAACAAAAGAGGGAAATAGCATTTTTCAAATCCCAGAAGCTGAGTGCTTACATTATTTCAGCTGAATGAGGGTGGGGTGGGGTGGTGGGTGGTCTCTGGGTGTTTGTGTGTGTAACTGCAGCAGTACTATTAAGTGCTTATGATTCATTTTTGCTGTTTACTGATGGGTCTCTAAACCTGGCATAATTAACTCCACCTCCAACAGAAAACTCAAAAACTGCTTGGAAAGACAGAGTCAAATGTGGGCAGCATGCTTTCATCTTTCAGAGACAGGAAATATTATAATAAACAGATTTCATCTGTGACTCTTCAGGGTGACAAAATCAGAGATTTTGTGTGACGCTGTGTGTATTCCACAAGCAGCAAGAACCATTGTGCCACAGGCCTGTTTTTCAGAAGTGYTCAAAACAGAACTTTATTTGCAGCTGGTGGGAGTTGCAAGCATTTATACCTTCTGAAAACTGGTCCTGGGGTTTTATTCTTGGAAGTAGCAGGAAAACTGAGGGAAAATTAAGTCCCCATATAACAGAAACACAGCATTTTTTTCCCCAGAATAGAATGCATTAATAATTTCTGCAGTACCTTGTTATTTTCAATGGACATCTAACACATGAATCAAAGAKTCAAGCTAGTGTGTTCAGTTACTTTATAAAAACTGTTCACAATAGCTGTCTTTACAGTGAAGTTATCAATGCACAAATAGAGAAGTGGCTGAAAACCACTGAAGGATTTGGCACTTGATTATCAAACTAKACTTTGCAAATGACAGCCTGAGACATGAAGGACAGCCTTAAGAGGCTCTGAGGAATGACAACAAAATTCTTATTTAATGAATTGCTGAAATGATGCAAATTCTAAAGGAGAGGAAAGCTATGGACTCTCTACAATAAAATATTGTCAGTGAGAACCCTAGTGGCTTTTTCTTGCCCTTTTAAGGTATTTATTGCTAGATTTTTGCCCAAAGTCAATTTGTATTAAAAACTGGTGAAGATTCATGGGGCTACAACATTAGTACAATATAGACTAAAAATATTTTTATATACTGGAAATTACATTAGAAACAACCAYTGTAAGCTTGTAGTTTTAAAGTGCTATTCTTACTAACTCTTTTCTCTCAGTATAGAAAATGTCCCAGGTGTCAGGTAGTGAGTGAATACGTCCAAGCAGACCTTACAATTTCAGCTGTAAAACATGTCTGAGTTTTTAAACCACACTGGATGAGCAGATGAAGGAATGCTCAGTCTTCTAGAATGACTGAGATGGGCATGAATGTATAAACTGATAGGGATTTTCTGTCTTCATGCTTTTGGATTGCTCTGCCTGTCTTCTSTTTTAAAGAGAAAAAGAAAGAATAGAAAAGGACAGGAATGTTACAGGACAATTTTTAACCAAATTCAAATTCMTGATGTATGTCCAGCAATGTACAAGGCAAGAAAATAGCCCTCTATCCATTCTGGTGATTTCAGAGCCATTTTGGAGATCACTGATTATTTCTCTTGATTTATGACATAAGTGTTGCTCAATTTTGAAGTTTTGTATAGCAGAAAATACCATATACTGCATAAAAATAGATATAAATTAAAAAAAAACAACCCAACATTTTCCTCTTTTTAACTTGTATGTCAGTAATGGATCAGGTAAGTCTGTTGGCAGATTTTTCTCTTACGACAGACTTTAATTCACTTAGAAGCTAAACATTGTTTCTGAGGCTTCTTAGCTACCAAAAAATTCACTTCTTCTGMGTGAATGTGCCATCCTCAATGTGCATGTAATCCTTGGCAAACATCCTGGATAGATTCTGGGAAAATGTGATTGCACTTGACAAAGTCAAACATGCATATAAAGGGTATTAATAACTACACACTTGGGAACATTCTGAAAAATATATTGGGTTAAGTRTATTCTCAATTCTGAGATAATGTTAAAAACATAATTTTGAACCTATCCATGGATTATATAAAGAAGAAAACTATGCCATGATAATAGAAAATGTGATACTTCTCAGCTACTGGCTTTTATGAGTCACTACTGAGAAAACAGATAATGATTTCTATCTCCAAGGTGCAGAGATTTGTCCACAAGAAAGGGAGCTCATTTACATATTTATCTGTAGGACAGAAAAATAGCAGTGTCTAAGCACACAGAGATCTGTGCACTTAAATGAAAGATTTGCACATTTAAATAACAAGAATTTTTGCTTTTGCTTCCGTATCTCAGTTTGACAATAAGTATATCTGAACTGTAACATTTCAATTATAATGATGACACCTCATTGTTTCCTATCTTTGACCTAGAATGTCACTYAACAAAAGACTTGATAGGTCATTCTCCCAGACATGCAGAACAGAGTTGATTCTCAGTAATTCACTCTTATACTGATTAAGTAAATGAAAGTGTAAAAGTTGTCACAAAAACAATCCGTGATTGAATCTCTCAGCTCTSCATTTTCTTTTTAGTTTCATGTCCTTTTTTTCTTGTTACAAATCATTTTGCTGGCCAAACATGTCAATCATAAGCATCTCATGGCAGCTTAATAATGGAATGGAAGCCTCACTTTCTGTAAGGATAGATCCGTGGAAAGGAAACTAAAATTTGCAGAAATGGTAGGCTTGACCCTCACCTTGGTCTCATGTAGCTCATTAACATAGTTTCATTTAGTGGCATCAATATTCTTTCTACTGTCCTTCCAGTGTTGAGGGAATTAAGTTCCCAAATCAGCAATTTCTTTTGAACAGCATTGCCAAGCTTTTCTCATCTATGTAACGTTTTATATAGTCTCTTTAGGATCATCTATTAATGCAAAGTGACTGGCACAGTGATGCATCAGAAGTAACAAGACTAATAGCTATTACTTCACATCWTTTTCTTTAAAGCACTTTTAGATTTTGGCACAGCAGTCAGGTGATTTTCAAGAGAAGGTGTGATGGATTGRTGAAAGTTCTACCTGATGTAGCATCTATAATCTATATTTTTCTCTATAAATACAAATTAAAATTAAAAAGCCTTTTCATTTTCTTTTTCATGTAAGTATTTCATTTTGGATAATGTGTAGCCTTGCATTAYCAAAATAAATGATGTCACAAGTACTAAGCTTCAATTATTTCAGCTTTTGTAAAACCCTTACCAAAGTATTTCYAGATGAGTCATATTGTATGAAATTGTCTCAGTACTTGCTCATCTGTTACTGATAAGAGAGGCACAAAATAAATCACAGCAATATGATTTAGGAAAAATTTTCTAATGCACCTAAATGGTAGAAGATGTAATTTTGGGGGCTAGGAGCTATGCAGCTATGCAGTCAGACATTGACTAGAGTGTAAATGCAGATTCCAGTAGGATTTAGAGCTTTATCTTCTTACAAGAATCTGAAAATCCTGTGATCCTTTCTCTGCAATTTTTAAACATCTCAATATTTTCATAAGTCTTGGACTGTAGAAGTCAAAGTGTAAAGAAACTTAAAGATCTGCAGTATTGAAGAGAATAGAGTTTGATCCAAGTGGAATYGAGGGACCAAGATTTAGGATTAAAATATTTCAGATCTAAAACCCCAAAAATGTTAGGGCCAGGATTTCCCCAGGTTCTTGATGTTCCAAATACACAGCTGATCTCAATCTTATACTGAGCAGTTAAGGTCTTATTCTTAAGCAGTCTTATTTCTTTATCTGCATGATATCAAGGAACCTAAAACATAAATCCATTCGCTCCCTTGGGTTTTAGTTCAGGCTGCATTTCCTCTGGTTGTTTACAGTCTCCTTTCATAGTAAAGCTATCACAGACCCTGATTGCAAGAGTATGTTTTGTTTATTTATAAGCTTTCAAAAGCTGTTCATCGTTATTTTTCTCATCTCATTTTGGCATTAATGAGTGCTGCTTTAATATACTTTGGAAAGGGAGTAGAAAAATATTCTCCTAGTTCTGAAGATGAAATGAGGTACTAAAAGGTGGAAGGATTTGTTCTAGTCACACAGCGAGGCACCACCGCAACAGATTATGAGCCAGATGTTTCCATGGCCCTCACCACTGCAATACCTGAGCACCTGACCACCCTCAGTGCACTTGCCCTTCAAAAAAGCCCCATGACATGAGGAATTTCTACAGTACCCACTGTAAAAATGAAGAATTGAATTACAGGAAAATTAAGGGTGCAATACTAATGGTACTTAGACATTTATGATCTTGAAATTTCCCAAAAACAGTATAGGAATGACAGAGCAGGAGGAGGGAATTAAACCTGTCTCCTAAGCCTTGAGCTAAAGCTGAATCTGCTGAACAACCTTCCTCTTTCTCCCTAGAAAACTCCTGCTACTCCATATCACACAATCTGGGTCATATCCCAGCTAAGCTTGTTTCTTTTCTCTCCTGGCATGCTGCTCAGATTCGTGTGCACAGACTGTTAGCTAAGGAAACTGATTTATTGGGATCATCTGCAAAGGTTAATTCTCACATAGGGAATGCCATTAACAGGTTGGCCATTGACTGTCTGGATGGTCATGGGGATTTCTAGAACAGACATTTTGTGACACCTTCTTCACCCGTGTCAGCGGAGACTCCCTGAAATGCTGGCCCATGAATTATTGTAATTGAACTAACCACAGTCAGCATGGCCACACTGTGGCCTGTTGGTTACAAAACTTACCTTATGGAAGTTTTGAATATATAATCAGCATCTACAAAACTGCATCTGAGCACAACATAGAACTGCAAACAGAGTTCTCCATCAGGGAGCTTCTGTTAGTCTGCTGATGCTGATGTTTGAAGGCATTGTTAAAACTAAGTTCTAGCACTATAAATTCAGTGTGCACCAGCATATGTTTTTTTACCTTTTTTTATCCTTTAAAAATATCCCTGGTTTTGCAGGGCTTCCTGTCAGCTGCTTCTTTACTTGAGTAAAAGGAGTGCTCAGAAGCTCCTTTCTGGGAAGCACTATCTCTGCAGAGCCCAGGTTTTCAGTGGTGCCCCTGAGAGCAGCAGCACCTGTTCTTTTGGCAAAAGGGATTATTGGAGACAATGAGCAGAAAGAATCATTGTTTTCTGCTTATTTTCCCCTCGTGTTACTGTTTCCAGATGAGTCAAATAAACACAAAAGATTCTTGAATAAGTGAGCAACTTGTATGTRTTTTTGCATATGTCTTAATGTATATTGCTGGAGAGAGGAATCAAGTTTTGTGCCAGGGTTTTGYAACACAATCTTTTGTTGTTCTTGTTTTTCTGTTCAGCACATTTTATTAGGAAAAAAAATAAAGTGCTGAATTGAGCTCATTACTTGTCAAACCTCAGAAATTGCTCGGTTTTCCTGAACCAGAAACTGAGTAAGAACTTCAGAACTGGGCCTAATGGTTCTGTAATTACAATGTCATACTATCACTATGTTCTTTAAAATGTCAACATGAGGAGAAAAAAAGGCTATAGGCTATTATTTTCTCATTATTGCAGTGTTCCTTTGAATACTGTAAAAAACATCAAACACATATTTAGAAACAAAGGCAGACTGAGTAAATGAGATCATGCTGAGGCCTTTGTTGCTCTGGCTGGATCGTTTTTGATGTCTGAACTAGCTCAGTAACTGGCTTTATCTTTATCTGGGCCCACAATKCAGCCTGCAGCATCAACACACCCGGCCAGACAGCCAATAACTRTGGCTGAGGTTCTGACCTTTTCAGATTTCCTCACAACTAATAAGTAGCTAAGTGAGAACCCCTTTTTGTCTTTTTGTCTCTGGAAGACGCTTCTCATACAAAGTAAAACACTAGAAGTGTTATGTTTATGCAAAATTCAACTACATTTGAATTTTCTTCTTCAGAAGCTACATTTTGCAAAGCACCTGTGTGTGTGAAGAAGCACTTCTTGTTCAGCTGCTTTTTCCAAACCTCAGGCATGTRTGCCTCACTGCTCTGTATTACAGATTGGCCTTTGCAAACAAAATACAAAGGTTTCCAAAAGCATTTWAGTAAATTTTTAGTGTTCTTTTTCAGTGTAGAATATAGGTGTCCAGTAGTGTCATATTCACTGAGAATATCTGAATTGAATCACAAGGACTAATAGATGGTACTTTCAAGGCCAACTGATGTGCAAACTGCTTAACCTATTTCCTCTGGTTGCTGCACTCCTGGTGAATAGTTGTCCCTTATTTACTATGGCTTTCAAGGGTATCATCTGTCAGCAATTTGGTCTCTCTGATGGCTTTTAGGTGAACAACATCTGTCTTTGATTCGCTAGGATCGCGCTTTGAGYGATCCTTAAACATTTGTAAATCCATTCCCAGTAAATCCATTCTAATGTTACATTCCCAGTAATATTAGGCCTCCAGGGTTCTTGYTTTGCTAACTGATAAGGTCCACTTTAGAGTCTTGTAAAGTGTGGGTGTAGACAAAATAGTCTGGCCAGAGCTAAAATTATGCACTGGATGTTACATGATGCCTTGAGTGCTGTAGGCCTAGTGATAACAAAAGTTAAACCTGGTATGCTTGATTTCAACATGAGAGCTGAGAAAATGCATTCAAAACCTTTAWGAAAGGAGAAAATTGCATAAGGAAACACTTCTCATGTGTTTAATTTTCTGGTAACAACTTGCAAGTTTACAATGACTTCATATTCAAAACTGCCWATCAAATGCTTTATTTAAAATCTCAAATGTCATAACTAAAATGTGAGTAACCTTTCCCAACATTATTAACAATAATCACCCCAGRAGACAGCAAAAATAAAGCTGTAGTATTGTATTCCAGTGACTGCAGCTGGACCTGCATGTGAGAATGATGCATAAGAAATAAGATCATTTTTTAATATTTTTATAATCTGTGGTTGTTTATGACATAGATGAGATTTCTTAGGCCTTTCTTTAATTGGATCAAATACTTCACTAATAATAAATCATWAATAATAAATCAAAATAATAAATGRAACTGAAATACATRRAGACATTTTCTTCCAGCACCATGTACTTTTAAATACTTTCAGAGTTTTTTTCAAGTGCTTGTATTTTCCAAATTTTAAATTACTGTAATTTATTTCCAAGAATTAYTCCTTGGCAATGGAATATTTTTTTCTCTGCTTTTGTTGCTTGCTGGTGAAGAGTAGATGTGCACAGGTCCTGGATGTGTCTAAAMATKATTGCTCAATATGAAGAAACTCTGCCTTGAATAAAATTGAACGACTTCAGTTGATGACTGAGTGCTTGAGGAGAAGGGGAAATAGTGAAAGATATTTTGCATCCAGACTGGTGACTTTGGATGTCTGCAGAGACTGGGGTGTAGTGCAATTGATTGGACTTCACTTGGGAGTAGMAGTTAAGGTACAAATCTGAAAGAGTAACMAACTTTCCCTCTTTCTCAGTGTTTATCCTTTGCACACATTTCTTGTCTCTTGCTCCGAGGTTAATTTGCAGTGACTACATGGAAATAAGTGTTGTTGACCAGACTGGCAGAACGGAGGTCAGGAGTTCAGCATCCATTACTAATACAGGAGCTCTACATCCTTCTTCCTTCGTTTTGATCAGGAAGACCAATGCCAGTTTTCATCCAAAATTGCTTTTCTCCTTCCTAAAAATTATAATTCAGGGAAACAGAGAGGAAGGGGGAAGAAAAAAGAGAAGGAAGGGCCTACTTCTGCATTCTTTTAACAAGTAATTTTTCTTCTGATATTTTTTGACAGTGATTCAAAATTATAAATAAAACTTTCACAGAGAATGTGGGGGTTTTTTTCCCTTTCTCTCTCACTTTCTTGAGAACCTGTCTCCTAACTTAAGAACCAGCCATGGCAGTTCTACAGAATCCTTCTAATRCCCCTGGCCACCTGTTGAACCTGTGGCTGGTTCCTCTGGGTGATGCTAATGGAAATTTAGAAGGGGCAGTRTGGAACCTTTCCATCAAGTCTCAGAATAATTTTGCAGTTACTGTGTTACTCTTTTGTTCTCTCTGGGGATATTTGCCTATATTTGAAGCTTAAAGTGCAGACTGAGTTTACATCAATATGCACTGTGTATGCACCTTTCCACAGAATTCCTTTGTGCAAGGAGATACTTGATGAAAATGTTGTTTGCACACATGTGCAGTGAAGGATGGTTTGCAGATGCACATAGAGTTTATCACAAATATCATTGTCTCTTTGCATGAAATAAATATGATTGCAAGTTCAGGAACAGGTCTGGTAGAAGTAACTTACCAATTCTTAATCCACCAGTGTGTGGATTAAGAGCAATGGGATGTTTGGCTCAGCTGTTTAGAGCATGGTGGCAATAATTCCAAGCTTGTGAGTTTGATCTCTGCATGCACCATTCACTTAAGAGCTGGACYTGATGATCCTTGTGGGTCCCTTCCAACTCAGAATATCCAGGGAATCTATGTAAAAGACTGGGCTGGGATGAAGCATAGTGATTACCAAAAGAAATATACACATTCTATAATGTGTCTAGGTATAGAAATATATAATAATTGAATGCATATTTTAATTACATAGCAGTGATATACTTGGGGATACAAGTACTAACTCTGCTAAGAGATGATCTCTTTTAGCACTACCCACCCAKGCTGTAGGAGTTTCCTGTGCAACAATGGACAAGCTTTTGAATTAACTATAATTGCAAGTCATTGTATGGATGGTATAAAGCACCAAAACATGGTMATGTATGGCTGTCATTAAATAAAGAATAGAAATTATTTKACTTATCTCTTCCAGAGGAATTATTTTCTGTGTTGGACAGTCAATACAAGGTGGAGCTGAGTATTCCAAACTGTGTTGCCATAAAGGCAAGCTGTTGTTTCCAGTAGCTGGTTTCATGGCTATCACGGAATGATTAAGATTGTTTCTTCTTGGTTTGTGCCTCTGTTTTTGATTAGGCCTTTTCTTCTGCCTAGGTCCTTGCTGACTATTTGTGGARTGAACCTCAGCAGTGAGGCACCAGAATTGGCTGTACACTGACAACTTGATTGTGCTGTGGGCTAATTCCAGCTCTAGATACACTTTCAAACACCACAGACCATTTATCTCCTCTATGGCTGTRTTACATTTCTTCTGCAAGGGAGCAGTGTCAATGTTGCTGCCTTGAGAAAATGATGCCAGAGACGAATATAATGGTGTTTCTGAAATACAGACATATTTCAAAGTCTGGCAAAATTCTGTGTTGTTCTTTTGTCCATCTCAGTAGATCATCTAATCTCTATTACAAGAAAAAGTCATTTGCACTTCTTAAAGATCCATCTCCCTGCGTATTTTTTTGGAAAGATGATGATTACAGACTTACTGGTTTTTATGGTTTAATGCCAAGATAAGGAGACAGCTTTTTCACTTCCTTCTTCTCCCACAACTCCTCTCACCCATCTGATGTGCCTGCAGTGCAAAATGCCAGTTGTTTTAACCTTGTGTAATAAGACACTTCTGATAACAGTGCTAAAGACACAGAAATGTTTCCCTTGAAAGTGTAATTTTCTTTTTGAACAAAAATTAGCACTACAGAAGACATATTTTCTGGCTGGCTGGCAGCAATTAGTTGGAAACTCCTGAGTACTAATTCAGTGGAATCAGTTTGGAGTATGTTATCTGATTTATTTTTTGATTGAGAGATCAGACTTAATTTCTTTGCACAGATAAATGTTACTAATGCTTCCTGTTAGTTTTCTWTGGTTTGAAGAGGAAGATTTTTAGCATTGGTGGGTTTTCCTTTTATGTTTTGAGCTGGGTTATTTTTTTTTCTATATCAATGACACCGTTTAGGTTCATGCAATGCTGCAGGCAGGAGAGAGAAAGAACCTCTTTTCCTATTTGCAGCATTCCTGGCTAGGCAGCTTTGCCTTGAGTCTAATTCTGTTCCCCTGCCAATCCATGCTAACATGAATGAGAGGAATCACTTTCTGCCTCCCTTGGCTCTGTCTTTATCAGCACTGATGCTTTGAGGGCAGTAATAAAGAAGCACTATCTTAATGATATCAGGAGTGACCTTAATGGACAGGGAGATTGTTAGGAGGAACTGGTGGTGATTAGTTTTGGACTAAGAGTAGGGGACCTCACGTGCACAGCAGAGAATAAGCCAGGGAACTGGTAACTCTCTAGACAAGGGAGCAAAGGGGAGAGKGAAAGGATTCAGTAGAGCCTTAGGGAAAACACTTCTCTTGAATGAATCAAAATGTGTTAATTTTCTTGAAACTTCAGGCTGTTTTGTAGGTACTACATGTGCATGTTGGAGAATGAAGACAAATRCTRTAGGAGATCTTATTTTGCTAGTACCAATTGATTTTGTAAGTGTTATTTTGGTTTTCACAGTAGAAAAAGGATTCTTTTTTTCCTTTCCCTGTTAATTGCTTTACTCAGGTTTTCAAGTTCCTTTATGGCATCTTTTACACAGTACACATACTAGAATTTTTAGTTTCCCTGACTAAAGCTCTTCTAAACATCTAGATCCTGTGCTGATAGCTGAAGGTGAATTCTTCAGRTTATATGAATATGTGAGAATAATAWRCACTCTAGCAATAGATCCARCTCTCCAGGAGTTTWTATTTCCACWTTTTCTTMTAATAGRAGACCTTTAGGWTGTCATCACCTTAATTATCCTCCAGCTTACAAGCAGGTAGAGGCCTAATAGTCCTAATTATTTTGCATCTGGTATATGATTATTAGAAATCCTGACATGATGACAAGATTAAAAAATAAAATAAAAAAAAGTAATGCCTAAGCCTTCTGTATTATTTTCCTATCTAAGCTGCTTTAGAGATAGTGTGCTGTCACAGAATAGATAGAAGATCAAGGAGAAGAAGAACAGCATTTCAGAACCTCTAGTTTTCCTTTTTAAAAATAAATAATTACAGACAAATAAAAATGTGTTCTTCAGTATAAAGTTGGGTGGCTTAGGCATTTTAAAGTGTGGACATTTACTTAGTTTTGTAAGTCTAGATCTGGCCCAGTGTGGCAGGAACTGAAGATAAGCTTTGGGCTGGCTTGTGTGAAACAAATTAGTGCTGTTAGCTTTGTCCTTATGGCTGAAATGCTTTTAATCAAGAGCCGTGATTACAAGTGCTCTTGTTCATCAGAGCATCTGAGAGGGCCCCTGACAATTGTGAGTTGAGTATGAACGATGTTCTTCCTCTTGGAAGAAGCCTCTTGGCCCCAAGAGAGGAGACAAAGGAGTGGGTCATTGTGAGGGGACAGCTGCATAAACCCTTGCTGCCTGTGGGTGAGAAAATGACATAAATTTCCAAAGATCCAGTCTGGCACCTGGCCTAGACAAGTGGCCTATCATCCACTTGATATTAAGAACTATGTGTGGGTTTGGAAATCAAATTATCTTCTGTCACTCCAGTGAAAAGCATTGTACCCTGTTTGTATTGCTCACTGAAGTAGTGACAGTGGGCTGAGGGAGGAAGAATATACTTGGTGATCGAACTTTTTGCKAGGTCTGAAAAATCCTAGACATTTTCCCTGCTGACCTACTTGTCTTGGAATTTAGATATATCTATTTAGGGTAACACTGTGCTTTAGAAGGGTACAGTTTGGGAGAGCTATCACGTGGTGTCTTTTCAGTCTGTCATGGCGATACAGAGTCTTACTCATTTGCATATGTAGTCCTGTAACTGCTTTTCCCATAACCTTTGCACCTTTGCCTATCACCTTGAAATGTGGCCAACAGACTTGTGTGTAACCTAGAAAAGAGCTTACATCCTGAATTAATACCTAGCCAAAGCATGACAGCTGTTACATCATCATGCACRCTGCCATGAGAAGGTTCCCCTGCTGCACTGAACACTGAGGCAACTGGTGAGCAAGGAGAGCTGTCACAGTGCAGTCAGGGACTCAGCATCACAGATGCTGACACTAGAACTGGCCTACCATATTTAATCTTGCCTTCTCCCCTCTGAAAGCATGCATAGCACAGACTCTGATTCCCTTACTTGCCTGTATTTTTCCTTTTGTCAAAGCTGGGTTTTCAGAAGCGACAAGTGTAAGCCATAACCCCCAGTGCTGGAAGTAGGTCTAGAAAATATTCCACCTCTCTGAAAACAAGATTTTACTTTTTAAGTAATAACCTTTCATCAACAGAAAAAAACCTCTGATCTGAAAAACAAGATTTTCTTTTTTGCTAGATCATCTCCTTACTGCACTGACTGTTTTGAAGCTAGCTTTTATTTCACATTGAATCTGGTTCAAACAGAAAGGCATTCATTATTATCTGGCAGCGTTATAGTTGACATCTAAACCGGAAGAACCATAATTTGTCGTTGACAGCAAATAATCCACAGTTCAGAATTAAAGACCCTAATCAGGTTTGGGTTTTTTGTTTTGTTCTTTGTTGGGATTTTTTGTTCGTTTGGGGATTTTTGGGGGAGGGGGGGCTATAGTGGGTTTTTTGTTTGTTTGTGGGGGTTTATTTAGTTTTGTTGTTGTTGTTGTTGTTGATTTTTTTCCCTTTAACCTTGTCATTTACTTTTGCAAAAAGAAAAGTTACATCTGTAAGAAAATGGACATATAATTTGCACAGTTAGTATCCTTTGGAATCATTCAATGAAATCGCAATCACAAGAAAATTTTGATGGGGTTAAGACTTGTCAGTCCTTAATGAAAGCCARACTGGTTTTGTTCTAAGCAAGTACTTGAAGGCAACAACCAGRTACAAAAGAAATTAAATTATGACTAAATTATTCAACTCTTTCCTTACCTTGGCTGAGATTTATCAAACTTTAATGGTTCCCTAGAGCTCAAAACCTTGTACTTGTGTTAATGGTTTGCACTTTAGATGCTGTCCCTCATGCTAAGCAGCTGTGCAGATCAGGCCTTTTTCAGGATAACTCCATGGAATAAAAGAACACAGCATGAACAAGATGCTTTGAGGAGACTGGAACAAAACCACATGGTTTTATTTTGTGGGTGTGGTTTATAAAAAAGTGGGTGTGGTTTATAAAAAAGTAAACTTGGTGGAGGTGCTTAAGCATGTACCAAATTTTTCTCCTGTTCTGGGATCCTTAATAGCCAGTGGGCTCAAAGTCACATCATTGTCCTTCCCCTGGCAGGGCATTGACCATCCATGTCCACACAGCTGCCTATGGTATTTAAACTTGTGCAACTTCATTTCTCCTTGAAACTTTTCATGTTGGAAAGGTTAAGCTGAAATCAGTCTTTGAGCTAAAACCACACACATCCCAATGCAGACAGGCRTGGACATGCACAGACACACCACACGTGACCATGTCAGCCTGCTGAAGTCAGAAATGGGTAATGGAAGAGGACAGGATGGGCAGAGAAAAGATTATAGCTGAAAAGCTCTGAGCTGACTGCAATCCTTTTTTTTTTCAAGCTGTAAGACAGTTGAGAGTCTAAATGTGTTTCAGTCTGGCTCACTACTAAGTTACTGTGTTTTTACTCTCTCTCCTGGGTACGACTGACCACCTATGGCAGTGATATCTCCCTTCTGATCCCCACTGTGATTGTGCCTCACTTGGCAGAGGCTTTTCTTTTTCCAGTGAAATTGCTCTCTGAACAGCATGTTCCCCAGCATGGGTACAGATTTCTGAATTTTGTCTTCAGTGCTCTCTTATTACTGACATCATTSCTTTAATTTTCATTTTTCATTTGGGAAAGTGCCACACAAGATGGTCTCAGGAACTGCCCTGAAAGTTAGTAGGAAAAACACTTCTCCTGGGTAACATTAAAGAGAACACACACATCCAGTTCTGTGTGGCTTAACATCAAAGACACAGGAAATCATCAAAAGCCTTTTCCACCTTCTCTAGCCTTAGGGACTCTTCCTGGGCTGCCTGTGAGGTTTGGCAGAAGTTGTTAGCATTATCCTGAATGGTCTTCCTCATACTTGCCAAATTCTTTTGAGTTTAGTAATATAATATCACTGTTGGCTATATGCAAAATTTCTTGCTGTCAAATGAAGGCTAAAGTGCCTGGAAACAGAGGCTATAGTACTCTTTAAACCAAGTGTCTCCTGCTGCTTTCAGGGTTGTTGTTTCTGAATGTTGTGAATTCCTGGGTTTTTGGGGTTTTCTTAGAKCTGTTTAGCTCTTGAAAAAAATAAAACAATTCAAATTTGATACACAAAAGCTCTAATTCCATTTTTGCTTGCTGTTCAATTTAAGATTATGCTGTAGGTACAGAAACAGTTCCAGGTGTCAGCTGTGGTAATAGCAGTGACTGAAATCAATAAAAGAAGAATGAAGGATTTATTCACTGATTAGTCACTTTTCTTCAAAATAAGATTATGCAAAACCTTTATCTATTGGAACAAGGAACTGATTTCATAGATGAGAGATTAATAAATGCTGTGTTATAGTGTGAACAGTTTTTTGCTACGAGTTTATTCAAATCTGCTTGTGGATCTCTACTCAAAATTCTAAGATTCAGTAAGTAAACAGATGAAAGTTTCATTGCAATTTATCAGTGGTTGTGTGATATTCATCTTCTTTTAACTGTTTCATTCTACTTAATTGATACCTGAAACAACACATATTGCTGCTTCCATTCCTGTGAAAGAACACATGAAGAGATTAAGCTTTATCTTTTGTCCAGAATTTTTCCCAACSTGGTAGTAACAAGTTGAATGGACAAGTTTTTACAGAAATGTCAGTTTAAATTATTTTTAGGCAATGTAATGTCTTTTTTCTTTTTACTTCATTATTGCATTTATTATAGCCTTCCACCCTGCATTGTATTTTGTGTCATCATGGCAATAGACATCCAACTGGTAACCCACTCTGTGCATGGAAGTACTGTGCAAACAAAGCAAGTGTGAGTTGTGGGACCCAAGGAGTGGAAAACATGGAAAAGTGATAGGAGTAATACACACGTGCTGTTTCTAGTAGTATATTCACATATTTACAATTACTCCCTTTATTTAGGGAGTTCACTACTCTTTSCATTCACCTGGGCACCAACCCAAACCTTCTCAAATCACTGGTCTRAGTCTATGGACTGCTCAGGACTCCAGTCTGGATCAGAGATCAGAAACAAGGTGTATGTGTGACYAAGCAGTATTTTCAGACTAGTTAAGCTCCAAAGCAGTTACCAACTGAACTTGAATTAATTGAGGTGTAGGAACATGCTTAGCAGGAATTTTGAAGTCATCCTAAAAGGAAGGGAAAAAACCCCAACATCAGGCAGTCTCCTATGCAAGAAAGAGGAGAGAAAAGGAAGCAAGGAGAGTGAGCACATTTCTGCTCAAATGAGCAGCGCTAAAATGGGGTGAGGACAATGGCATGACCTAGAGCTCTTCAGTAATGAGAACATCCTTCATGTGCTCTGTGTGTTGTTTTGCCTGTTCTGGGCTGAAGTCAAGCATTGCCTCAGTAGGCTTTTAGTGCCCTGGCTGTTGTACAGAACAGGGAGGCTGGGTAATGTGCAAAGTGCTGGATTTCTGAAGGGACTGCACTTCAGGTAAGCACACAACAATGATGCAACATGGGGTTATCAAACAGCTCTTGATTTACGTAGCTAGTGATTTCGTGTTTGCGTTCCTGCCTAGTTTTCATTGCTGATGTTTGGTCTACAAGAAGTTTCACATATAGGCCAGAAATCTCATGCAAGAAATTTGGGAAAGTTGAAACAAGACTTTTATATCAAAACAATTGGCAGAGCTCACCATGTTATGCCTGCTGGTGAATTTTTGTAATTGGAGTAGGAATGTTCTGTGGAGTGTTAGGCACTTGTACTGAAGCAGGGGTGGGAAACCCAGGGCACTTTTAATTTCTGGGAGGGTTACTGAAGCACTGTTCAGCCCTGTGACCTTGCAGTGGGTCACAAAAAGCTCCTTGTATTCCTTCCCCTTGTTGCTTCACKGTGAAGCAAAGTGTCCAGAATTTCTAAGACACAATGACAGACCTACTGCATCATCCTCCTGCAGTGTCACCATGGTGATTTTCATTTACAGTCAAATAAATGTTCGTCAGATTTTTTTCATGGTTCATTTTTTTCTGCTTGCTTGCCTGTATGGAGGTTTCACAGCTCCTCAAAACAAGCCCTGGGGCTACACATTAATGTAAACTTAATATTCTTCGGAATGTTTTTAGGCATTGAAGGAAACTGGGCTGGGGGAGTAAAGTATGCCAAGTAAAGTATCTTAGCCTGAGTGGCTTTCTGCAAACTCCCTGCTGCAAAAGGCCCCTGGAACAAGTCTTCCTGCAAGTCAGGGCTCAGGACCTCTCCAAAATTGCTAACTAAAGCTGACCAAATTAGTTTTGGGCAATATCATCTGCACTTTTCCAACAGAGGGTCATATGCCAGTGCAACGCAGGATGGACAGAGGGGAAGCTGAGAAACATTTGGACTTAATGACAGACTGCCGGCTGAGTTTGCTGTATTTGTGACACAAACACCCGTGTGTTTCTTACCCAGGCTGTCATACATGAACCTGAATGAACAGAACTGACTGTTAAATTTGGGACACACACACTTCATTCACAGYGAGTAGTCAGAATTCAAACAGCACAGCTATGGACCTTTTTGCCGACTGGATTTATTTCTGAAGTTTGAGGTTTTTGCATAATAATGTTGTCAGCTTGCTTCTTGCCTGTGTTTGTTATTGCTGATGTTGCTGGTTTTAATGCAGTGGCGCAGTTTCCACCAGATATTTGGGAGAAGTGACCTATTTGAGTCTGAGTTTTAAAATGAAACCCAGCCTTTCCAATAAAAGGGAGGAGACAGACAAGAAATGACAGGCCTCARGGTCTAGGGTCCTTCAGGGCTGTTTGCAGTATGTACAGCTTGCTCCACAGCACTTACAAAACACAGCTGTTAAAATAAAWCATCCCTTGGGTTGTTCTTTACCCATTATACAGCATCCAGTCTCTCATTTTGTCTCCTCTGTATTTAACTTAAGACTTCTGTGACTAGTTACAATTTTTCTCCATGTGTACAGATGTTGCCAAATATGTCTCTAGAGACACTAATTGCATTTTTAATTCACTTTAGTAATGCCACTTATCTTTRGAAATCCTTGTGTAGATACCACACACTGGCTTTTCTCTGAACAGGAGGCCTATTTGCTTTATGCACTCATTATGTAGAGGAATATGACACAGCCCATGATGGTTCTAGATGTTAATAGTCAGAGATGTCTATAAATAAAAAGCCCTTGCAAGTAATGTGGAAGCTCATTGCTTATCCTGCCAAGTAAAAGGCCACACTGTGATGAACACTATTTACAGGACAATAAGATCAGGAGGCAGCTCTGCATTAAAGCCTCAGCTAACAGCTTTTCAGGCTTTTATCAAACCCTTGATCTTTCTTGCTGAGTTATGATGTAGGCTACTACAGGTTTCACATRGAAAGGATTTCTGACCTTTCCGTGCGTTAAATAGTGACCACAAAGTATTTTATTGTAGTTAAATTGAACTATTAACGCATGTCAATTCAAACAATGTAGTTCCTTGCTAACACTTTTATAAGCAGTTGCTTCCCCTGTATCTACATCATATATATAAAAAAAATCTACTCTCCTATGAAAAGCAGCCCTAAGCCTGCTCAGCACTTCAGAGGCAGATTTTAGGTATTGCTTTAAGCAAGGTACTTCTTTAACTGAAGTTGTGAGCCATGCAGAAGTTTATCAAGTATCTGGACACCAGAGCAGTGTTTCTGCATGTGCTYTGATGTATCAGTCAGATACGTAGATTCCTTCAGATCAGTAAGATCTGAAATTACTTTATTGTATTTATTATGTACCATTAGTACAGAAAGCTAATTACAGAAAGGYAACAGAGAGCATCAGTCTTCACTTTTGTCCTGTGTGTGTGAGCTGTGAGTAAGGGTGCTGCTGCCTGGAAGAAGAAGGCTGATAGCAATTCATTCATGTTACAAATCTAGCTAGAGATGGAACAAAAGCATTCATTGAACTACCTGTCGGACCATTAGCACAACACTTGCTGAAACGGCTCCAAAACATGTTCTTTCCAACAGACACTGTTAGAGAGATATTCCAGCTCAAGTGAGTCCCTGCAGCAGACACACCAATACATTCTGTGAATGCTAACTGGGATGTGGTGCCATTCTTAGCATCTTGTGGAAGTGCAGTTATTTAAAACATCCAACTATAAAAACATGAAAGCTATGAGATAAGGCATGATTTCAGTATTGATTATAAAATTTAGAGATAAAAATTTAAATAAATAATAATAAATATATAAATAATATTTAATAATAATAGAATTTTAATGTTTTGCTTGGACACAGGTCTCGTAATAAGAAAGGGTGAGCAACAGGCCTTACAGTGGTGGAAATGCTGTTATTGGTTCCAGCTCACATTTTTTCCCCTTTTATATTGTAACCTATTAAAAATTATAATTCCAAACCCATTTCACAGGTAGTCATATATTTAACTGCCAGGCATAAAGGTCAAGAAAGGAGCAAAACAGAGGCAAAATCTGAAGTTACAAATCAGATAAAGAGTCCAGGAAACCCCTGGCTCCCTAGATTCAGTCTTGGATCCTTCTGCATTGATCTTGGGTGTCCATTGGTGAAAGCCAGCATAGTGTGCAGATATGATTTACTGTGTCCCCTTATGAAATTTACTCTCTTGGGCCTGTTTTCTTCCCTCTGTGGCAGGCAGAAAAACATAACGAAATTGGGAAGTCTCCAGTACTGAGCTAGCAACTGGAGAGAGCTGAAATTGAATTTGTGGCAAGATCCCACCACGTCCTAACTCTATTTAGGCCAGAACTATTGATGCAATACCCTGTCTTGAGGTCTTTTTGAACTCCCATTTCCCGATGAAATAAATCAGAAAGTAAGATAACAAATAAAAGTAGCAATAAGAAAGAAACCAACAACTCTGAGTTCACAAAAGGATAGCAAGACTTCCATGTAATAGAGAGCAGGAGAGAAACTGTAAGCTGAGCTTGAATTTTTCAAGAGAGGTTTGAAACAGCCCGAGGTTAGTRTATTGTGCAGATCAATTTCTCAGGTGGAGTAAACAAGCACAATCCCTATGTTCTCAGCTGAGCTGTAGCAGTGTGTCACTCTGTTTCCACCTGGTTTATCCTCACAGTGCTGTTTCTCATGCCAGCCATCCATACACACTTGCTGCAGAGGTGTTTGCTCCAGATTGTGGTGGTCTATAGTTAATGAATCTTGTGTGGGAACCAGTTCAACACATGAGTTTGGAACAGCCCTCTAATTCACTACACTGAAAATCACCTAAGTCATACAGACCTCTGAAAGGGTTTGTTAGGTGCTGAGGGGTTTTGGGGACTTTTTTTTTTTTTAATATGAATTAAAGTTTTACATTTTAGACATCTCAGGTATTAATTAAATTGTACTGTTTCTTGATGAGCTCCATACTTTGGTACCATGGAAGTTCTTTTTATTATGTGTCAATACATAACCCATTAATCTTTCCAGCACAAATGTATTCATTAGTAAGGAAAAAAAAAAATCATCAGAAATCTGAGGAGCATAGACCCCTTTTCATTTTCAACTAATTATGTGCTGTCTAAAATTTCTAAAATAGTTTAGCTGACTTGTCAGTTGCACCACTGACTTTTGACAGAGCATATTGACCATTGTGGTTGAAGAGGAAGTAGGAGAAAAGGGTGATGATTTTCTGCTGTTGGCCTTGTCAACCATTTCATAAAAAATAAAATGTTCAAATGAGGGATCCTTTGGTGGCAACCAGTCAAACAACAAGTAATAAACTCTCAAGAAAGTCATCATGAGGAACTCACTATCTGTGAGGACTTTGTTCAGCCTCAAGGGTAAATCAATGTTAATACAAATTCCGGCACTGAAGAGTGGATAACATGACATCAATTTTTAGAGATAGGCTCTCTGAGAGAGACTCATCAAATCATGGCAATCTGCCTGAACTCAATGTTGAGATAATTCAGCATCTCTGTACTAGCTCATCTTCCCAATGAATCCAGGTCTCACTGGGGAAGAAATKAAATAAGACTTTTTGCCTCTCTGTCTTAAAAGGACATAAGTGCTTTGTATTTTATATGACTTACTGATTTAGGTTTTCTGAGTACATTTTATTTTCTGTAACCTAAAAATTCACAGACACAGATAATTTGCCTGGAAACTTGACAGACCTGGAAAAATATCTGCAAAACTCCTTCCTTTAATTATTTTATTTTTTATTTTTTAGGAAGTTGTTCATAGCAACTTTGGCACACTTCTGCCAAGAGCTTCAAGTATTAAAAGCATGCTGTTTTGGAGAACACYGTTGATATTCACTGATATATTTTGACATATCAAAGAGTACTGTAAACTTTGCTTCATGTCAAGAGCATATTTTCTTCTAACAGACTCCTTTTGAAATGCTGCACTAGATAAGCATGCAGGAGAGCTTTCCAACAGAAAACAAAAAAAGCCTAAGAAGATTTGACCTAAAAAAGAAACACCTGCCCTGCTGAGATCTGCCTGGCCTTCAGCCAGCAGTGCAGTGCACTTGTGAAGAGATGGAGCCTTTCCCACTTCCCAGCTATTGCTTAAGGGGAGGCAGGGGTGCCTGATGCCTGAGGAGCTGGGGATGGGATTCCTCACCCTCCCAGTGTCCACAGGGCTCTGAGAGAGAAAACCAGGAGTGTGTGTGGCACAGTGCTTCAGCTGTGCTGCTTGCATCTCTTGGTACAGCATCCGGGAAACTGCTTGGCTGTGCAGGGGAATGGGAAGCAGAAGATGGATGTGTCCTGACAAAGGAGTGTTGTTTTGGCWGTGTGCAGCCTGTAGGCTCCCAGATGCTCAGAAGTCACTTCCCGCACCCCTGCTGAAGGGCTCTGTTCCTCAGCTGCTCTGTAATGACTTAAAGCTATGGAGTGCCATMTTCCCAAGTTGTAGGAATGCTGACTCAAATTTGAGCTCATGCTAATTAACTGACCAATAAAAGTTTTTTAAAATGTGACTGTAAATCAGGCATGTGATACTTCTTCCATTTATTTTTCTTTCTTTTGTTATTATTTTAAAAAGCATCTGTGTGAGAATGCATGTTTAGCTGCTAATTAGATACTCAGTGTCTGATATTGTTAGAAACTGCTAAATACCAGATGGAAATGGCAGTGAATCTGAAAATGGAGWATCAATGACCAGAAACAATGTGGGAAATTTTCAGTGTAGGAGGCATATGGAGTTGCTGTGAAAAGCACCTTAGTTTTCACGTTAATAAAAGGAGAACTAGAGAGAGTTCATCTTTTTTCTTTTCCCTTTGGTTGGGAGTGCACTGGCTCCAGTGGCAGCTGCACAGGTGCAACAACAGGCAGACTGAGTTCATTTAAAAATTCAAATTAACAGAAAATGTATACATTATTCACTTGGCCCAGTTATTACCCAGTTCTGCACAAGAAGCAGTGCCCTGAAAGCAGGTTTTGCCAGCTTCATAAAWCTTGGACTTTTCCTGTGTTTATCTGTTTACTGAGTACATGAAAGGATGGTGCCATGCACATGCACAGCCCAGCCCTGGCAGAGCTGCCATGCTCTGAAATTAGTTGGAGAGGGTGTAGGCAGAAAACAGTAAATCTAAGGTTATCTGGGACAACATGCATTGCAGAGACCAGGGTGGGTGTGACTCTTGTGAGGGCTGAGGGGGCTCCCATGCACAGGGGTTTTTGTCTCTGATTTCATTCTGCTCACCATCCCATTCTTTGGCCTGAATCTGGATGTAGCTTCATTTTAAAACCTATTCTTTTTTGCTTTCAAGTTTTAAATATTGCACTGGATGAAAGCAATAGATTCTCATCTCCACTCTTTAGTGCGCAGAGATGATGAAATGTTTGTGCACCATGCAAGAAGATACTGAGCAGCACAGAGCTTTAAACAATTGCAGTACCTGTCATACCCTACACTTTGTTGGTTGTAGTGATGAAAAGTATTTTTTCTTAACAATTTATCAAAAATAGGCCTGATCATGAACTCTTAAATCTTCTGACCCATTGACTAGTGACTACCACCACRGAACAGTAGGAAAATATAGAGCTTGAAGCTGGTTGCTGAGCTTTATTGTWGCTTTATATTCACAGAATTAAATTTACTTGAGTATAAATGAGACAATATTTAGAATTTTTGGTTAGCACAATAGGTCATTTCAGAGCAGACACATGCTTACCAATGTATTATACAAAGCAACACCATTACCTCAGGCTCCAGAACACTCCAAACATTGTTCTGGGCTTCATTAATCCCTTCATGGGCTCTTTCCTAGAAATCACAGACTGTGGGATGAGTGATTAGCAAGAAACTTCTATTTCATTTGCTGTGGTTAAAAACACAGTGAACCTTTCCAATTGGATGCAAGTCTGAAACACATTTCTAAGTAACACCCATTTAGTGGTACAGAGATCTCAAGAAATGTTAAGGTTTGAGTTTTTGCCTGTAGCTCATGGTGGGATATCAACAAAAGAAGACATTAAATGTGTCACAGATTTCTGTGTAAGCTGAAAATATAAATGTTTCATTTAGGCCATTGCAAATTATTTCATTTTAAWCTCAAGCTTTTTCCYTCTCATTTCAGTCTCTCTCAAGAAGGTTCATGTCTAATTAATTATCCTTCCAGGTTTTCATCTTGAAAATGTAAAAACAGGCTGGTTTACCTGTTTACAACTCTTTTCCCAGACAAACAGAAATTTAAAGTAATGAAATTTATCAAAAGAGCTGAGATCTGAAAACTTCTTGGTTCCAAAAAAATTTACTTTTTTTTTTTAGTGAAAAAAACTATAAACAGCTCTTAACCATGTTCCTTGCATGCTCCAAATTCTGTTGGTGTGAATTCTGTCACTAAAATTAGATTCAAATTGGGGTGAAAAGAATCCTGTGTCTTTAGAACTGTTGCAGTTTATTATGTTAGGGTATTTGAAGGCCCATGCTTTTCCTGGCCATACCTGTCCAGTAGAGCACAGCAGCAATACAAAATGAGTTCTGAAAAAGCTACAATTTAGTAGGTAGAATCGGCAGTAAAAAAGAAAGCATTCCTTGGATTTGTTGTGTTGTAATGATGTTTTCCTGTGCCTAAATGATATTGACTGTTGTTCTTATTGAAGAGGAAATAAGTATGTGCTCCGAGCTACTCAGACAACTATTCATCATTTTCTCTGGCAACAGAAAGAATCCCCATGCCAGGATGCAAAATCCAGCAGCAGCTACAGCTGCAGAATATAGAAGCCTGTATTAAAAAACTCAGAGGCAAATCAGAACCCAATTTCCAGGCAGGATGCACTTCTTCAGAAGCATTGCTTTAGGACATAAGTCAGTTCTCAGAACAACACAGTCTGCAACTTAATTCAAGCATTTAGAGGGAAAATAAGAGTCTTTGAAATATAAATAACACATAAAAAATAACCTATTTTGTTCTTTATTGCTTCCTAGTGAAGCTTTGCTGGAGTACTGTAGTGAATAATGATAACATTTTTTCTTAAAATATGATGCTGACTTAATAATTATAGCAAATGAGGAGGAAGAACCCTGCTGTGAGAGGTGATGAAAACATCATTTTTTATAMGATAATAGTGAATATTGTTGCTTGGTAAATCCACTGTTAATATCTGTAAGGGTAAATGACTCTTGCTTGGTTACCTTAATTTGTTGTGAATCATGTTGGTTCATAACCACCAACTTAAACCTGACTGCTGATRCAAAACAGCAAGTTAAAAAACTTCTATCACCAGATTAGTTGTTTTATTCAGARTCAGTTGGAAAAATGGACTAAGGAACAAAGGAAAGAGGTGCTGAGTGGCAAATTGAGTCTCAGGGGTGTCCAGACAGTCAAAACTTGCACAGAAGGCTCAGAGCATCACAACAGGCTCTCAGGGTGCAGAGAAGGTAGAAATCATCCTAAACCATATTCTGGCCACACCTTGATTCATATCTTCTTGTCAGCACACGGAATATGGCTCTTAGCTTAAGATAGCATATTTAAATTTACTCCCAAAAGTTAAATGAACATAAATCTCAGACAAGGGAGGGCCTTCTTCCTTGACCATGAAAAGCAGAGTAACTGGGCTAAGAGTAGCACCTGTGTTACAGAGTACAATTTCTGTCATGGTGGCTCAAGCGCTCATTCATTTTTCATAGAACTTCTATTATTAGAATTTTCTAATGGGAAACACTGTTTCTACAAGATAGTGCCAAAATTAAAACAATAAAAGAAAGTAATCATTAAACTATTTTATTCTTAACCAGATTTGAAAGCACTGTAAAATACTTGTCATWGCTAGTTTTCATATATTATTAAAAGCTTCCTATTCTTATTGTAATGACTATAGAAAATGTAGAACCTAATCTGAGTTCAATAGAACCCTGCAAACACAAAAGCTTTATCAAGTAAAATGAAAGCACTGCTTGGAAACAAAAGCTAATTAAAAAAAATCTTAAAAATGCCCTAGAGAGAGACAAATGTACAGATAATAGTCACAGTCTGTTTAATATTGGCAAGAATGTCTAACATGGCAGCACATTCAAAGCAGCCTTTGCCTGTACAATCCAGCATCTAGCACAGTTATAATGATTAAACCTCATAACATTTATTAGAAATCTTATGCCTATTAAACTATATAAAAAAATAACATTTTGAAGTATTAGTGTCATTCAGATTTATCAATCAGCGTCTCACAAATGTTTTCATTTGTTGGTTTAATGTGTTTAATCTCATTAATTTGTGAGAGATTTAAGAGATAGAACATTTAGGCAGAATACTTCTGTAAAGAAATACAGGCATTTATTGGTCCTTCTTGAAAAAAATAGTTGAAAATAACTGGGTTAGTGTGAAYGGTTAACATTGCTAAAGCTGAAAAAAAAATTATTTTTTATTCAAATTTTGGGGCTTCTCCAATATTTCCATATAATAATATACAAAATCATCCTTTGGATCTGTATTWAATGTATTAGCAAGGTAACTTATGGTTTACTATCTCCAGGATTTTATATCCAAATGGGAAATAATATTGTTAATATATTTTTCCATCTCTAGCTTTCGTTGTTGGGTGAGTAGATGTAGTAGCATGCCACATTTTGTGTCTCTAACTAAACAGGTTTGCCTTTGCCAAAATACTACCTACAARTTATCTGCAGCCACCATGACAAAAATCAAGTCTGTGCAGTTTTTCTCATTGCCCTTCTGCAGAAAAACGAGTCCTTTCTMGAAAAGGAGTGAGCACATTCTGTGGTTTATGTCTGGCCTCCCGCACAGTAAAATAACATCAAATCAAAGCATTGTCTCCTGTTTGGCCTCACAGTAACAGCAGCAAAAGCAGCGCTCTAAAGGCAAACAAGCGTTCTACCGAGTGAAGCCCCGAGAGCGCTAATTAACCTCAGCTGCCCTGATCAGCCCCACCTGTACCTCCCCACATTCACCTCCTCCTTCCCCAGCCGGAGCTTTCCTTGAGCCCAGTCTGAGGCTGCTGCCCCTTTCCTGGGCTGGGCTCTGTCGCTGCTGGTGCCCCCTTTGAGCCAGGGCTCATCACCCTGAGGGGTGGCTTTCTGTGTGACTGCAGACCCGCCTGGCCACCCTATGAGCTGGACTCCTGGTTGGACCCGGCCACCATCCGCAGCCCTGGCTGGAGCTGGCACGGCGTTCCCTCCAGGAGCTGCCCTGGCTGCTCCCTGAGGCGCTGAGCTGCAGGGACCTCACCTGACATGGAAGCGGGACGGGCACTGACATGCTGGCAGGGACAAGAGGTGATTGTACGCTCTTTGAATCTTCCTGTGGTCAGAAATGTATTCATAATTAAACTGGCGGCGTTTCCACAAAGCAAAGCCGGCAAACCCATTCATTTACTTGTATGCCTTGAAAAGAAAAAACTCTAAATATTCTACCTCTTTTTTGCATATTCTGAGACAAAATTTTCTGCCCCTCACCATGTATCCAGTTGGAATCCCAGATTTTGTCTGTTCTGTTCTAAAGACATTTTCAATTATTTTACTTATTTGCCTATCATGATAGATGGGTGGGTAGATTAATTTCTACCTGCTSCCCTATTTCTCTAGATCTTCGCATTTTTACATCTAACAAAGTTTGTTCTTAAGTAACTGTASAGAATAAACTTCTTTATTGTTTAATATTGTTTTATGTTAGAGACCTTGTAAGGAAATTACATCTGACTTGGAAATTACAGGTTTTAATAAGTTTAATGCTGATGAGCACACATGCAATAATACTACTACGTTTATTTGGGACTTCTCTCTAGTACTAATTACTGAAACCCATAAAATCARTTATTGGCAATTTCTTGTGACAGTCAATTGGTTTTCAAGCTTTCCATGAGCTAAAAGTGCTGCAAAAATACAACCTGGTTAGTGACAGAAGTTAAATACAAACACTGAAGTTATTTCAGGCCCTTAAAACTTCAGTGTATTTATGCTCATGATRTAGCATGCTGTCCAGTCTTGCTGGTGAGCAAAAGACTTATATTTCCAGACCATCAAATCCTCTTCTGAGGGCAATGAATATAATTTTAATTTGCTTTTTGTTGATGTATTTAAAAAACAAAAACAGCAAAATGGAAGATTTTTACTTCAGAGCCAGATATATGCAGCAAAGAAGGGAAATGACAAAATTGCAATTACTTTGATGAGCTTAATTATCATCATGGGCTCTGCAGTCTTACTCATGGATGAGGGTAAGGAAAAGGGAACTGGAAAAGAAAAAAAATTACTTTTCAAGGTAAAAAACTTGTTTTGAARTTCTGTGTTTAATCTGATTGCTGTATTTGAGGAAACAACTCAGCCATAACAGTGTTGCTCTAGCACAGCAGTGCTGCAGACAGCTGTCTGTGCTTACTTCATGTCACTTAGCCACGACGTGGGCAGGCATTGCCACTAACCCATGTGGCACAGATCCTACTGCCAATAATTCTGCTGTTCTTCTGCAGTGATGGGGGTTGTGSTGTGCATGGGATTGCTGCTGTGTGCATGCAATGCACTCCAATGCTGGAGTGCTCACTGGAGAGCCAAACCAGTTTGGAGTTCTGTTTAGTTTTAATAGAAGTGTAATACGATTATAACTTGGTGTTTGGAAATAAATCCTCTCTGCTTTATCCAGTCCCTCTCCTCTTTAATGAAAGAARGTGAAATTCACYCCCAAACTTTTCCTGGGTTTTATGYRTTAAATTTATCTCTGAATGTTMAGMTGAGGCTTTTGCACTGAGAATTGTGGTTACACTGTCAGCAGCTGAAACTGTGTGCATGATACAGAAAGCTCTGATTCCAACCTGTAGCATTTGTTCTCTGTAGTTCTTAGGCAGRTGAGGAAAAAGGAGTGAGCAATAACAAATTCAAATCAGATTTCAGTGATCTGTGCGCTGTAGTCTCAGAGCAACATGGTGACCTGTACATAATAAAAAGAAAAGATTTATATTCTTAAGTCAAATGRGCTTGTTTCATGTTTTATCAAACATTTCAATAAGCTTCTTTGTGCCTTAAGAGAATACATTCAATATCACTAAATGTTATATTCTCATTCTGATAAGGCATTCCTTCACAGTCTCAAACAGGGAGAGTTTGGGAACAGTCTTTGTCCTTCAAGGTATAAAAGTGAAAGTCAGCACCAGGATAGTTATGAACAGCTTGTTCCTAAAGTTAACTTTGGAATCACATGCAAGTTGGAAGCATGTTGTCCAGTATTTGGCTTTGTTTTTGCTGAGTACTTCCTTTCTGTGTCATGTAGAAAATGTGGTTGTAAGTCATCTGTACCTTTTATTAACTATGGAAAGTAGTTCTGGTGGTTACAAATAATCTGTGACTGGGCAGACTACTCCAGATAGTACCAAAGGTCCAGCAAAACCATTCCAGCTTTCAGTTCAGCATTGTATGGTCAAGTCTGTAGTTAAACTTATGCAAAACTCTTGGCAAATCACTGCACTGGTCCGTTACTCTGTGTCTGTTTGCATTTTCCTTTCCAAGATTGTCTGTCTTTGAGGTGTTCTAGAGTAAAGTTTGAAAATAATTATGTGCTATGCATCACAGGTGGTTCCAATTGCCCTTTGAARCCTTAACTAGTAATAGGGGCATAGGCAATATCTATTTATCTCCAGGTGGTTTTAGTTTCWTGAATATCAGAAACAAACGGTGGCTCCCTCTGAACTTCTGCACATATTTAAAAAAAGAAATATTTCAGAATGATATCTTCCCTCCCTGCTTCTAGTTGTGTTTCTGTGACTAATAGTCATTAAAATGTCAGATTTCCTCTGCAGGTAGAATAGTGTGGTAATGYTCACAAAACAGGGGAAAATATATTTTGAAATTCAGTGGATGAATTTAAGTCCTGTCAAGAAGCTGGATGTTGTCAATATTTAAAGTAACCCGCCATGACTTGGCAAGCTACYGCTGCCATTTGTATTCACTACTTCAGCTTCTTGCAATACCAAACAGCAACAAACCATTTCRGGCAAAATGAGCCTCAAACACAGGAGCTGCCTGTGCTCCCTGTCACTRGTGTTTAGTAGGGAGGAAGTGGAAAGTAAGCACTGATAATTACTAGAAGAAGAAAACCCCAAGCAAGCAACATTTTAGTATTTCTCTTTGCTTGCTTGGTTCCATCTCCTAGGTTTTTTAATAGGTGCAACCACATTTCACTAATCTTAAAAGTTTATAATCCCAACATTGGGCAGAAGGCACCTGAAGGGGAAGGTGGAGGGTCCAGTAGCAATGCTGGCCATAAGCTTGACTCACTTAACCACTAGTGAGCAAAGAGTTGTTTTACTCCAGATTAAAAGAAAACCAAATTGGATTATGTTAACAGCCAAGGACACCTAATAATGTGCAGCCCTTGTTTTTCTTACTGATGGCATTTTTGGTGCCATACATGACAAGAAAAAGGTCCAGTAGTTCTGAGTRTCTTCTGTTTGTGCCCTAGGAATGGCTCTGGTGAATAACAATGGTGTGGATGGCATGGATGCATTCTGAARAAGGAGGTAAGCATTTACACTTTGCTTTTAAAAGACATAAAATATTCTTTATGGAACTTTTCTGAAATGGTGCTTTTGGAAGCTGAGTGTGATTCAATATGCAATGTGATGTATTTCATTTTAAGCTGCTTATAAGCATAATAGTCCTCATGTTCAATTATATTTATGCTTTAACTTCTCAAATAATTGGGGCTTTTATCTCCAGTCATCACTGATTTTTAACATTTATGTAAATCTTTCTAAGGCAAAAGTATTAAACATTAATATGGATCTATTGAATTTTTAACATTTGTGAAGAGTAACCCTTTATTTTTGAGGGCTCATCCATGATATTTTGAAAATAATTCTATATATAAAGCTTTTGCTAGCTTGTACATAGATGAGATTTATAAAGCAAGCCACCCATTTGTGGAAAAAACAGAAATGAAAATCCTTTATTAAAGATGCCTCTGTAGATACTTCACAGGAGAGGGGAAAAAAGGACAAAAGATAAAAGCAGAGAGATTAATTCTGCAGATTGGTACTGCATTTTCTGCACAGATTTACAAACACCAGTGGAAACCTGGGATTTAGTGCTGCATTTCTCCATGTTCTTAATGGCATTAGCTCTTTATGAGTCAGGAAGCAGATACCAGACTGTGCAATAGCTTTATCAACTCTGAGAGTTTCACAATAAGAATGTTTGATTGTATTTCTGAAATAATTTACTCATCAAACACTGCTATTAAATGTTAGGATACCTTCACAACACTGTTTCTGTTGTTGGTTTCACATCCTATTTCGCTGGCAATAAATCATTTTGAAGCAATTCATTTTTTACACRTTGAGAGATAGACAGCAGATCCTGAACTCAGCAGATGACACATTAAATTCAGAGACATGTCAGTCACAGTTAAAGCATGTGGCCAACTCCTGCAGCAGATCATTCCAGTGGAAAAAACAGTTTCTCTGCAGTTCTCTATCCATGTCAAAATGAAATAGAATTTTTTTTTTGTTCACCTGGATAAAGAATTTTTTATGCATGTTCTGTACTTTGTCACGGAGTAGTAATGAAAGAATACCCAGTATCCATATCAAACACACAGTGCTCATAACCCAAACACCAGACTTTTGACCAACAGCACCTGGATTATCCAGTGTTTCCCAATTAGAAGATATATTTGACAAATGAAAATCAAAAATGCTATTTCTTATTACAGTAAGGAAACATAATGTTTCAGACATTGGCAGTCACCTTTGGCTATGAGCTAGGATTTTGAGAATAAATTTCAGAAGCCTTCAGTCTGAGAGAGAAAATGCAGGCAAATGCGAGCTAGCCTGGAGCTCTGCTCTCCTGCAGACTGCAACACTCACTGCTGAGCAGCACTGACACCTCCAGCACTGTTCCTCAGGGCCAGATTTGTTTGCAGGAATTKACTTGTTTTGATAAAACATACATAACTAAGACTATGTATTGAAGTAGGAAAATCCTGTCAAAGATAAGCTTTCWTTGGCAAGTTCTGATGTTTGAGATTTTTGGCACATAAGAAAGTTTGCTGCATCTTCATTTTTACACATTTAAGGAGCTGTTCCTGTGCATCAGTGTTAAAGCCTGACTTACTCGTGTTGTTCAGTATCTTTTTGTTGTGTGCAGCCAAGGTTGTAGAATGCAGTTGCAGTGGATTTTAGTTTTGAACTGTCCCAAGCAGTCAGTGTTAAGTGTTAATTTTGCACCTTGGCCTGTAAGGGATGCTGAGCAATGTCTGCAGTAGTTGTGTATGTTTCTGCCGTCTGTTATTTAGTGTTAAAGTTTGGACTGTACAATTCTGAAAAATTCCTCTGGATTTTTTGCATCTGTTATTTCAGGTAATAGTTTTAAAGAGAAACCTTACAGTATCATGTGTTTCAGGGCATCACTGTTGGAGTTCTTATGGGTGTTAGGCAAAAATGCCAAACATTGCTGAGAAGCAGTGTGTTGTGAAGCTTAAGTGCTGTTTGCTATGCATTCARAGATGTTCAGGTTTTCATAGGTGATGTCCTCAGTATTACCTTTAYTTACTATTGCAGTGGGAATGTGGTTGTTTCTCTAATGCAGCCTCTGTCTGCTGGAAAATTTGTGATGAGTGTATTTCCTTTCTTTGATGCTAGTTGTTAAATGTAAAGGGGAGTGAAAATGGACACAAATGTGACAGATGTGACTTTCTAAACTTTTGACATTTGTGGAAGAAGCTCTTTGCACATTTTCATAGCAGAACACCACCAGTATTTCCCTCAAGTAACACTATGGCTCTTGTCAAACACTTCCCCAAAAGGTCAGCTGTTAAGGCCATAGCTCTTGTTCTCCCTGGCTGCTGCTGCTGCTGAGTGTTCCATCACCAGGTGACATTACAGAGGAGGCAGTACTGCAGCCAGGAGACTTCCCCTTTAGTGCTTAAAAGCCCTGGATGGGACTTAACATAGGCTTTTTTGGCATATGATGCTTTCCTTTATGCAGAAAATGTATCTGCATCTCTCTAAAATCTCTGGAGGGTGCAGCATGTGTWCTTTAGCCAGGTGTAGTAATCAAGGTATTGTCACATGCTGACACTTTGTGTTTCCTGGGGTGTGTTTCTAATGCTTTCAGTTAACATTGAACAATAAACATAAATTAGAAAACAAAAAAAAAGCTTGTATCTATAATAGTTCAAGAAATTTTATTTTATTATGTGTTATCTAATTGTTATACCCTTCAAACCTCTGCATTAATTTCCATCTCYTCCTGTTCCTCCATGAAGTAAAACTGTGCAGGACCTGGGGACAAATGGGAAGAGAAAGCAAAGAAGTTTTTTGTGGCTAAGCTTTTTGCAGTATTRTAAGGGGGGCTAAATGTCTCTGGTTTGAAAAGTGGTTTACTTGGGGACCTGAAGAAAAGCTTTCATAATTCCATTAGAGAGATGTAAGACATTTTGCAGAGTAACAAAATTGTACAGCCTTTTGTCAAATGTTCAGAGAGCAAGTAAAGCTAATGCAGTCAAGCAAGAGAATCAAGGACATTTCTTAAGCTCTGGAAGCGGAGTGTGGTACTTGCAAAGATTCCTAACTGAAGACTTGAGAACTACACATGGATGCATATATATCCAGTTTTGGTGATTTATGTTGACAGGGCATATGCTACCAATGCCGGGAATTATTTTCCCCTGACATAAAGGTCTCTCARTAATTGAAATTTGACCTGAGTGTGAGAGATTGGTTGGGGTAGCTCAGTATTATCAAATTTTCCATAAATTTCTTGAATGGATTGACCTTTAGCATCTTTTTAAAACKCTAATATTTCCCACTGCATCTCTGTGATGGCCTGAATTTCTAACTCTCCCTCTCTAGCAGTAGATGGAGATTAAATGTGTGCTTATGCTTTTCTCCTCTCCCCCTCTACCATCCTGCCAAGTYCTGGAAGCATTGGTCATAGGTGACAGTTTTCAGCTCCTTTTAACAAGGGAATTGGTGAGATGAGTTCCATCTAATGCACTGACATTTTATGATGAATAAATCTTAATTTACTCTCTGAATCCTTAAATGATTGAGCTTTCTTTTTGTGGAGGATATTGATTTCTCCCCTTCCTTTTTTTCATTGCTGTTGTACCGAGAGTTTTTTTCTTTTAATTGTTACAAATCTGTTTCATGCATGCAAACAGTTTCAGCCCAGTGCTTCTCCATTTCWGGAGTTCATGGCAGTTTCTCATGATCAGAATAGTCAGTAAGTGTTAATACATGGATCAGGAATTTCTCCCACTGATGACTGGTTTTCCATGAGCGTGTACATGGGCATCCCACATTCATCCTTGTAATTTTTTCACGAGCTTGTATTCAGGTTTGCTTTTTTGGAATTGGTAGTTTATGTACTGAGTGTCCTCCCCTTAAATTTTGGTCAYTGCTGGCTGTTACTGAAAGCCTTTCATTTTAGCTGTATTTGTAAAGAAAGGAGAGTCTGTGCTTTTGAAAGCTTTCAGGCTCCTGCTGGTCCAGGCTCACAGGATGATTGTTTCTTTGGTGTTTCCTGACTCCATGAGGTGTGTCTGTGGACACCTGCTCTCTGTTAGTCACCTGCACAGGTACATTCTGCCTTCAGTTATTCCTGCAACCTGTGGCTCCTGTGACATCAGGACAGCAGGAATGGTGTCAGTGGTGAAATGCAAATATATATATTTGTGGTTTTTTAATAGTAGCCAGTGTTAGAAGGATGGAAATAGCTGTGAAACAAAGCATCTGGGGGAGAGAATTTAGTCAGAAAAATGTGAATGATAATGGGGAACTCCCAGTAGGTAACGATGTGTGTTTTAAAGCTTTAACATAAAAGTAGAACATACCGGTTCTTCTTTGTTGTTTCTGGGAATGTACAGTGCACTTCTGGCAGATTTACATATTTGTAATTTTGGGAAGTGAAATACAATTTTTATTTATTTTAAATTACATCTATTTCTTAGCAAATATACTGTAATGTAATTTTGCCTAAACATATATAAAAAGTGTTTTTCTTAACTCTGAACATATCTGTTGAAGTGGGGTTCAGTAATTACTTGGTAAAAGTATTTGTGAAAGTTAAAGACCATGTGTTGTATATCTGGGACTTTTGGGGGTCTCTGACATGGCAGGAGACATCCACTGTGGCAATTTGTAACTGTAGCAGGGGTTTATCCAGAATAGTTTTCAGCAACCTATTTTGGTGTAATGCTACTCTGTAAATCTCTTTTACAGTTGGTGTTGTGTGCTTATGATGAACTACAATACAGTTGCAATATAACACAGTTTTATTAACTGTAAATGTTAGCTGCATATGGRGCCCTCCTAGAGAAATAGCTTTTTTGACAAATATTGTTGGGGCTTCTTTTTTTTGTGCGTGTGTGTCTTTGTGTTTTTTCTTGTTTTTTTTTCTTTTTGTATGTGTTTTTTTTGTGATTTTTAGCAAGTTTTTAATGTGGGGGTTTTTGTGTGGGTTTTTTGTTGATTTTGGGGTTTTTTGTGGATTTTTTGTTTTGTTTTTTGATGTCTTGTTTGGCTCTTTTTTTAGTTTCTGTGTTTCTTTTTGTTTTGTTTCTTTTTTGCTGTTTTGTTTGTTTTTTAAGTTTTGGGTTTTTTGGAGTGTTGGTGATTTGTTTGTTGGTGTCTTGTTTTTTCTGTCTTATTTTATGGGGGTGTTATGTTCTTTGTGGTTTTTTAAAGGTTTTTTTGGAGTTTTTTTGTCTTTTGCTTTTTGGGGTTGTGGGGATTTTTTCTGGTTTTTTTGCTTTTTCTGTTTTTTCTCTAGTGTTTTGTATGGGTTTTTTGTTTGTTTTGATTGTTTTTCTGTGGGATTTTTGTTTATGTTTTCTGGTTTGTTTTGGTTTGGT
>CADDXX010000071.1:1399300-1425519 GCA_902810485.1 Alauda arvensis | reverse complement strand
TTTTTTGTTGTTTTTTGTGGTTGTTTTGGTGTTTTTGTGGGGTTTTGTTTGGTTTGTTATTTGTTTTCTAGTGGCTTTTTGTTTTGGTTTTTTGTTTTGTTGTTGTTGGGTTTTTTGTTTTGTGGGAGCTTTGATGGGGGTTTGGGGGTTTTTTGTTTTACATTGTTTTTGTTTTTTGTTGTTTTTTGAATTCCTTGATTTGCTTGGTAAAACAAAATGATTTCTTATATCAGTGATTAAAAGCCCGTGAATTTAGATTTACATATATTGTATTTTATCCTTTCTTCAGAACTGACTTGAGGAAGAAGTTTGAAGAAAGTAAGAAACTCTTGACAGTTTTCTCCCTGATGATTTTTATGCAGGATAATGACCCATTCTTTTAGTAATTTCTGACCAGCCTGTTTCAGTTTTACTTTGAAGCATTCTGCATCTTGTTGGCAAATTATCAAAATTAATATCAAAAATTTTTCCAAATTAAGATCAGAAGTTTTCTGATTGCCTTCCCCAAGGCCCCCTGGAGAATTTGGCGAGTGTTACTTAAACACTTGTCAACAAACTGCTGTTTAGACAAGCCATTCATTTGCTGAAAATATTTTTTATATCAAACCAATACACAGCTCATGTGTTTCTGATTTTTATRCATTTCTTCTGTCATTTTGTATTTCTGTTGATACAAACCCACTCATTTCAAAGCAGAAAAAATCTATTAAAATTAGTTTTAACTGTAATTCATGCCAGCTTTTTCTTTGATGACTTTTCCTATGGAGTGTGGTTGTTTTCACTCTTTGAKTACTTGTACTTTTTTGCTTTTATAACCCTTTTATGTGGTGTGTTTGTATWTGCCTTGGAACTGTTTTGCTTTCTCTTATCTGTTCTGTGAGGTATTGCCTCCATTTGTTCTGTACTGCACAATGCATTTTTTTCAGCTTGCATATTCCCTCTTCCTTCCTTCTAGGCACCTTTTATCCTATTTTTAAAAAATGAAAAGAAGGAAAGGAGATCTGTATTGCATTGTTGTATTRTGGTATAACTTCTGTGATATGGCCAAAGTCACTCCATGGGAAGGACTATAACTAAATCTACTCTCCCTAGCCCAATAAATCTCTTTAACATAGACAAAAAGCCAGCTGCAACAGAACTTCTAGGCTCAAGTCAGAGCAAGCCTTCTTGCCAAAATGGTAATAAACTTCACAATATCGCTTAGGGTTTAAAATAGGAGTTTGTCTATGTCCTGTAGAAAATATACTGCTTCCTCTGTTGTGGAAAATGTTACTAGCTGTTTAATGATCATTTTTTAGGGGAGAAAAGACAAAAGCAGATGCTATCATCAATACATTMTTAGTTTCCTTCTTGTTTGTTGAATGGGTGTTTTATAAACCTGATAGATGGGGGAAATCAGAGAAAGCATACAGTGCCTTATTCCATGAAAGTAGTATTTAAAGAAGATTATTTGGTTTTTCCTTAATTGAACAGTTGCAAGCATAGATTTGTTACTTACCTGAAAAATGAATTCAAAATATCAAGCTCAGATCTAATGAGAAATATATGTTTAAATAAATTGCAAGTCTACAGGGGAAGAGAGGTTTTGTTTGTGTTTTAAACTGTTCTTGGCTCACCTGCATCATGACCAAAAATCCTACTTTGCCAATGCAGTATCTCCTGTGATGGACTTGGTCATAAATAAAATATTTGTATGTGCRAGTCTCTTAAATGTGTGGAACTGGGAAGAACACAGGGCACTGATAGCTACTTTCCTGTGTCTTAGAAYAACCCAGTATCTCATTCAGGGTACYCAGTTTATTGTTTAACTCCCTTTAACATCTGCCTTGAATGCAATTGCAAATGTGGAAAGGCTTACGGGTATGTAAGTAAGGGTATAAATATGTACAATATTATATATGTCAAAAATACATATAAATATTTTATTGGAGCAGTGCTTYATTGCTGTGACAGACCCAGATTCAAACAGGGCTTTCTAGGCTCCTTCTTAGCAAAACACACTTTGGTTTTGATGCAATGGGCATGTCATGTCCACCTCCCCAGGAAGTAGGAGAAGGGCATCTTCCTCATCTTCCCCAGCATTTTCTTGGAGAGTTACACCCCTCTTACAGCCACCTTCACTGGACTGTGTTCCTTTGCTGAAATCCCAGTAATTTCTTTAATCCAATACACATGGTTAACATCACATCTGCAGCTGTTTTGCATAAGAGTGTCTGGCCAAAATGCTGCCTTGCTGAAAGRTATCTTCCCTCCCTATGAGGTTGTTCCCTTTCTCTCCAAATCATACCTGGAGGGATTTACACCAAAGTCCTGCTTGTGATCCTGTGGCTGTCGTCCACCATGTCAACAGAGTTTTTGATGGAAAGCATTCTAAGCTGTAATGCATGAGGAAAGATCTTTGAATTTATGTTCTTCTGAAGAACTGGTAGTAAGTTAAAGGCAGATATTGCAACCAATTCCTTACATAATTTAAAGTAACATAACATTTTCCCTTTCATAGGCTTGTTGTGAGTRCTTAGTTCTATATTTCAAAGTTTATTGAATTTTTTGAGATATATTGAAAAAKATGAATAATTGATATTTGAAATTATTACTATTTCTCAGGAAAAGTTGTTTCTACTAGGAATTTCTATAATCAGAAGTGAAATCCGTTCTATTTTTTATATAACCCTTCCAAAATAGATTTTGCTATGCAAAATGCATTTTAGAAGAGTGAGCCAGAATGTCACCTTATCTAATCTTGTGACCCTCTGACATGTGTTAATTTAAATTTATTCCTGTGATCTCATTATTTTACTAGGCTATAAAAGCAAGTTATTATCACTGTACACATTCAGAATAGTAGCACTTAGTCTTATGTAATGATTTATCATTTATTTTCTTCAACAATACACATGCGGATTCGCAAGGTCTCAGTGTGTGCAGAAGAACAGTGTCATTAAAACCCAATTTATAGGTAGGTAAACTGGGGCACGGATTTTGAGAGTTTTGCCAGCCAGCTGACAGCTTTAATGAGGGATAGATGGGCTCAGACTGCCTGSATTTTTAGTTGGCTTGCRTGTATTATCCCATCAATTGAATGTWGTTCACATGAATGTGAAGYCASGTAGCTCAAYGAAACTCTCCTGTGCTGCTCTGTGTACGTGAAAATTTTGTGTCTTCTGGAAATGGAAGGGTTTTTTCACTATGGTGAAGGAATTCAGGGATTGCCTGTGCAAGGCATTCCATTGAAAAATTAGGCAATTTTATTTTCATAGATGTAAGGTTATACTCTACAGTCTTGATGGTAGAGATTTTTCTCTTCTTAATTAAATTATCTTCCACTAATCTCAGTCATGCTCCATTTAGGACACTGCTGATATATTGGTAAATTGTCTTGGTTTGGTTTTTATAAAGGTCTCCCTGCACATCTGCACACTGCCCAGTTTTCTAGGTCRCTGAAATTTTCTTGTGAAACAAATTCCAAAGCTTTTGTATGCTTACAGTCTTATGGAAGTCTTGCTCACAAGTTGGTTTTGCCTTTTTTTTTTTAAAGAAAGCCATAGAATTGCAGGATAAAGTGGAAGTTTTAGCTCAAGTCTTCCAGAAAGCAGAACAACAGTTCTTTACAACAGTTTCTTAGGGACAAAACTGTAGTACGCTCTTTTCCTCTGAGAATGATAAATAAGGAGTAACACTTTTTGGCCTCTAAATAAAAATGCTTCTGAGTTGGTTGTACTATACTTCTCTACCATAAAATATCTGAATGTTTGTTCTTGAATAATTTGTGGTTTGAAACTCTTCACAAAACACTGTCCAGGTTTCCCTGGTGCACTGTCCACAAGTCAAGAAGGAAATGCTTTATTAATTTTAGTGGCTTTTTTCAATAGGCTATTTTATGGTCACATTCCTACTACCTGTGATTTGCCTCATCAACCACAAATCTCGTTCTTGCTGCCCTAGTTATTATGGAAGTGGAACAGAATGTTTTCATTCAGCTGGGTCAATAAAGGCCATCTCAGGTTTGCCTCACTTGTAGCTGCTATCAGAAATTCTGGGCTCTTCARAAATTCTGTTTTCATCTGCCTGAAACCTGTTCTTTGATAGATGTATTATGKATGTTAAGGCTACTTAAGAAAATATTTCTGGAAAAAGAGCTTAGGAGGTTGGCTTTCCATTTTTGTTTGGAGATACTCTCCTCATTCATTTGGCTCTGTGATCCCAGGATGTTTTTTCTAACACCTCTGATTTGAGAAAAATGTATTTATACTAGATCTCCCTTGTGGCTTGCACCTTTTTACCAGCAAACCCAATGCTTCTAAAAGACATTATTTATGACACTTCACTCTTGCCTTCGGAGAGTACTGTCTTTGCTGCTTATGTTTTTGGTTTTGGTTGTTTGATTTGAGTTGTTGTTGTGGGGGTTTTTGTCTGTTTCTTTGTGTTGTTTTATTGGCTTTTGGTTTATTGGGATTTTGGTGTGGTTTTTTTTTGCAGAAGTTTTATCCTTATTTCCTGTGTCAGTTATAGCCTCCCTTTTTCCTAGCTCAGTCAATAACCATGTTTTCTGAACTAACCTTCAGTCAGAATCAGTTGCATGGCTGATAACTTCATAACTTCTGAAAATGTTATTCAGTTCATGTCGTGTTCCTCTTTTTTCTGATAGCAAAATCAAAAGATGAGGTTGTTTAGTAGTATTTCTTATCCAGGATCTTTTACTGCCTCTGCACCCCACCATGGTYATGCATTTCTGTAGAGCATTACTTTTTATTTTGAATGTTCACTGAGTTTTAGAATCGTTTCACAGCATCTGATTTTTGGATGAAAATGGGAGACAAATTTTGCATCTCTTCTCTTCTCCTTGTTTGAATTAATGACTGTCCTGCAGCTGTCCATATTTATCTTCAGTATTCTGAGTCCAGTGAAGCATTCTTTTTTTTTTTTTAATTTGCCTGTGCTGGGGTTTTGTCATGGCATTTTCTTTTCTTTGTAGTCAGAACAGTTCAAGGACATGAGCRTTCAAATTTCTGACAGAAGAATAACTAATAGAATGGACCTCAAATATGGTTGAATCCTTAAAAAAATTAAAGGTTTGGAGTGCACGATTTTGTATCCTGAAAGTATTTGGGGGAAACTGAAGCCATTAAGGAACTTAATGTGGCAGATCTGCAGGAGTCAAATCTCTTCACTGATTTGTAGGGACTCTTTGGTGATGAGCAAAGCCCATGGAAAAATTACAAAGCAATATGGCCCAGCATCAGCTGGAATGCACCAGTTTTCATTAATGCATTAGCTACTTAGCTGGTAGCTGTTTTTTTTCTACAGAAAGGAACTAACTTTTCTAACTTTTCATTTTCTTATAATGCGTTCTCCACTTGTATCTTTCCTCTTTGCCTCTTAATTATTCTGCATGCTCCAGGCATGTTAAGAAGAGCGAATCTTTGGAGTCATCCTGTAAACTTAAATTCAGAGAGTTGAGGTCCTTCTGCTCTGGAATTCATAACTCATACAGTTCAATTCCTGTAGTTAATTCTGTCTGTCATCAGAGCAGAGAAAGCAGGCCACGAGCCTTCCCTCTGCAAGTGCGCTCACCATCTTTTTGGTGCTACAGGACAGAAACAAAGAAAGACTGGGAATTAACTTATAGCTGAGCAAGTCTGAAGGAAGTTTTACATGCCCTCCATGCCCCTGAATTAGTAGATGGTAATAACTGCAAAGGAGGTTGCTGAAGTTCTAATTGGTATTCCTACTACTGTCCATTAAGGTAAACAAAGTACATTATTTTACTGCTGCTGACACAAAAAGGTCATTTGCAAGAGCCACTGACTTAAAAAGCAGTGTCACCACTAATGGAAAGAAAAAAAAGAGGATATTTGGGTATATTTTTAATAGCTTTCCTCAAATTCTGTAGGCAGCTGAAATTACATTACTTATTCTAAACTTCTGAATCTCCAATAACGTTTATAGAGGCAGACAAGGATTTTCAAAAGCAGAGCTTGAGGCAGGATGGACACTTTTTCAGATACTGATTTCTCTGACAAAGTGCCATTTGAACTCTTAAGGCATGTTTCAATATTTGATAGTAGTAGRATCCTGTAAAGAACAAAACACTACTTAATGAGGTCTTCGTTTTATTTCTGTCTTTATACGGCACCCCGTGGATCTAAACATTTTGATATATTATTAAACATATAAAACTGACAGTAGAATTCAAGCTCAGTAATTATAAAACACTTCCTTATCTCTACACAGCTCTAAGTCTGTAGTAGGATAAACATTTAGCAGAATGCTTCATCTTCAGCGGAACAGAATTTAATTTCAGTCTTGTATGATGTATTTTCCTACCCATGGAGAACCAAAGTGCTTTACAAGACAATCAAGTAAATACAAAAGTGAATATATGGACAAACAGCAATTTGTATCATGTTCAGTGAAGCTAAATCATAGTTTCRCCCAAAAAAGTGGATAAAGTTCTTTGTGTTCAGTGAAAATAGAAGTCATGGACTTCAGTTCTCTTTGGTTGACTTTGAGCTATCCCTTCTTACTATGACACACAATGGTCTCCAATTTTTTCCAGAGTTTGAAACAAAGGTGCAAGGAACATAAATCAAAAGGCTGATAGCTTGATAGCTGGCTATGTTGCAATACAGTACTAGGCTTATTCACACCATCTATAAAGGTAACAATTTCATATATATGACAAATTAAACAATAAAAACTTTTACCACACTTTCCACTAGAAAACAAGAACAGAACTTATTATGGTCAACCATTACTGGCTCTCAGCTCTTCAGAAACCATAAGATTCCTTTGCAGTTTTGAATCCCTTTAAAACTTAAATGGATATTCACCTTCCATCTATTCAGCTGCAAAGTGAAAGGAAAAAAGGAAACGTGGTACTTGTAACAGTAGGAGTGCTGTTGACTGAGATGGTGGTATGGTCATGAGTCTTCATGCTTGGGGAAGAGAGTGGTAGCAATGAAATACACTGAAAGGGAAGGGAGACCAACCTCAAATGCATTCATTATGCTGTAGGTACTCTTGTAGTTGCAGAAGAAGTCATAATCTTCTAAAATCTGCAGTCCAAACTCTAGATTTGCTATATATTAGTGTAACTTTGGAAGAACTGCTTGTTACCTGTACATAAGAATGTGTGATAAACTGCACCAGTAGGAAAATACCTGCTTGTAACAGRTTATTCTGTTTGACATTGAGAGCTGTAAGCTTGTAAATGCAGCTCTGCAAGTCAATCACTTGAGATGGTTAGGACACCAGTCTGTGGATTGCCTTACAGCTGTGCTGCAGTTKCCACTATGAAACAACAGAAATACACAAGACTATCCTCAAAATGAAGACTTCATAGATGAGCTGGCATGAAAATTCTTGATTTAAAAAAATGTTTTTCTCAGTGTGCCATTCTCAGGGAAAAACATTGTTTGGTGAATTAACAGAACAACCAAACTTGACACTTTTACCAGATAAACATTTTTAGCAATATTTTTGCAAGGCTCTTTGGTCTAAAAGGACTTGGATCTGTTGAGATCCTAGTTCACAGTGACTTTCAGGTTCAGGTAGAACCCACAATACAGGGCTTGATTATTACTGAACTGTTCTACCTGTGTAACTGATGACGTGAGGTTTTTCATACCTCAGTTAAGTCAAACCTTAAAGTTATTGAATTTCATGATGCTTTTCTTTTTTTCTTTTTTTTAAAGCACAAAATCACAATAYTGTTTTATTTGGTTGTGTTATGAACTCCTAAACTATCTCTTCTGTTGGCCATGCATAGGAGGAAAAMATAGAGAAAAAACAAAGGGAGTATATTGCTGATTTTTATCTGTATTTCAGATATAGACTACCACTCTCCTTTTGAAATACAGCCCACATGTGAAATAAGAAACACTGCTAACACTATATTGCTTTATTTTGGCACTGACCTTAGTGTAAGATCCCCTCCTATACTCCTATCTACAGTCATCTKCACTGTAGTGTTTTCATTGCCTTTCAACATCTGATGGGCAATTGTAGAGCAGCCCTAAAACTGTGATGGAAAAATGATCTAAGCTTCATATAAAATTTCAAGTGGTGCCAYTCTTCTGAGGCTGTCTGATATTTGGTCCATGTGTATTTTTTGTCTAGGAGTCACTGGGAACATTTTTACAAAGGTTTACTGGATGTGAATAAATAAAAATTGACCTGAGGGTTTAAAGATTAAAACTAATGGAAAATTATTAATAAAGTCATTTTACAGAGGATTTTTACCCACTCAGCACTATTTGAAAGACTTTTTCATATAATGAGCTAACTGCATGTACTTTTGAAAATCGATAAAAGGAAAAAGTTGGTACCTTTACAAGGGAACCAAGTATCTCACCTGGCAACTCAGAAATGTACCTTGTCATTCTCCTAACCATGTCAGGTAGAATCACTTACTCTGCTTGTCACTTTTTAAAATACTTTGAAAGCTACTGCTGTTCACAGAGAGGGTAAGGATATGAAAATATAGTTAATTATGAACCATGATTTGATCAATGCTGACTCGAGGGAAAGTGCCCTGCTTCTAGGACAGGTGGTGTAAATTTAAATGGCTTGGCTTCAAATTTCAAAATCTCAGTTTGTGATTTTTAGATGTCCAGCTAAAGTACCCAGAGATGCATGCTGAAGTGTCTCATGTCTTTCACAATGCTTACTCTGTTCTTCAGTAAAATTACCACTCATTTTGACATCTCAAACCCTACTGAGTCAATAAAAGGCTGTACGCCACTGTCCAGTGCTATAAATATAACAACTTCCCCTCTTCTGGAAATGTTTCTATCCTATAATTTCTAAGCTGTTCCAGCCTAATTTATGTTCTTTTATGATTTCTGCAAATACTTTGTGAGTTAAACAGCAATCACAATGCCTGTTGCTATTTCAGGCAAAACAGAAATTGATTAATTTGTTCTAGTAACTAAACATACACTATTTCTTTGGACACAGTTTTCTGTCAATATTGATAGCTTTCTAACAAATTCTCAGTGTCCACAGGTTGACTTTTCCTCATAGGCATCAAGTAGACAGCATTGCACAGTACAAAACAGCAATTTCAAGTTGTAGGAATAAAATATGAGGTAATATGCAGCCAGGCCTGTGATATACTGAATGGTGGTGCTGGCAGAATGTACCATTTCTGAACTGCTCTTGGGGGGAAAAARGCTACTTTTTTACCCTTTGCACTACCTCCTGTGTTCATGGTAATATGAACTTCTCTGCAGGATAAATGACTATAAACCCAGTTTCACTACATTAATTTTTAAAATGTTTATTGCTCATATTTGAAATGAAATATAAGTCTTAGGCTACATCTCAGCCTTTGYGTACTGGCATTCAGATATAGCAGATAGCTTTTATAGCATTACTATTGTATCTATTAATCAATGATGTATTTTTAAAAGCATTTAATACATTAATTCTTTATTTTCCATCAAGATCTTCTTCAGTAATTTCCTGGAGTAGTAACTGTGTAAGCACCTCAGCAATAACAGTAACACTACACAGTAATTAATATTGCATAAGAGGTCAGTTTAATTGGTATTACTACTTCTTGTTTCTGAGTTTTCTAAGTATTTTCTGATTTTCAACTTTGCAGTGTTTTAACTAACCTGTCTCCAATACTCTGTATCACATCCTGTGTGAAACTGTACTTTTATTCCAAGAAGATCAGTGAATGTTAAGTAGGTAGGAAATACTRTTTTCCTCTATTAAATTCAGGTGCAGAGAAAAGTTTGTGCTTTTTTCTGTCGTTGCTTAAAATCCTGAAAATAGGAAAAATCAGCATTTTTTAAACATATGGATTTAGGATGAAAAGTCTTGAATTATTGAAGATGACCCTTCTTGACATCTCTAGATTTGTAAATGGAGCTATCTTACCCTTGGCTTTTTATGGAGTCTGTGTTTTCTAATAACAGCAAGTATAGAAGTTGGAAGGGAACTTTSTGTTGTATTATCAGAGGAACAAAGCTGGTGGTAGACAAAATCTGTGCAAATGCAACCCTCCCCTTCAATAATTAAAYAGTAGGAATAGCTTGAAAACAGCTCCACAAGAAATAGGATCCCTGTGGAGTTTCTACCTGCTCCTACTTTAAATTTTTGTTTAGAAAAGTTGTTTCCAGTATGATATAAAACTGACTTCTCAGCACAAGCAGTAGTGTAATTTGAAGTGAAACAATCACTAAAACGTAGGAGAAGACATAAATACATATTTAAAACTTCCAGCCAATGTGAGGGGAAGTATATGTCAATAGGAATGGAAAATGAATGCTAACTAGCAAACATAGCTATAAAACATATGCTACAAAAGCCACAGTTTGGGTTTTGGTGTTTTTTTTTAAATACAGAAAGGAATCACATCAGTTCCAAATCAATACTTATTGCTGCTGGATTCAAGTGTAGTGAACTGTACATTGTTAATCACAAGTCTAAGTGCCTCACTGCCAAAAGTATRCACGTGATGGCTGCTGTGCAGCATGACAGGAGCTCCATTTTAACATTTGCAAATAACTGTGCACTTAAGAGAAAAGTTGCAATTATTTTTCCTAATTGCAAAAGCATTGTCTGCCAGGTAGAGAAGAGAATCTTGCTTCTATGTGTTGGCATGTTGTTTTCATAARCCATTCATTGCTTGCCATTATATTGACATGGATTTAGGATTCAGTGGAGTCAAAGCAAAGTGCCACTTTAATCTGATTTTTTTGGTCTTGTTGGTTAGGCATATTCTTTTTTCAAAGACATGTTAGTGTGCACACAAGTATGATAGTCTCAAAATACTGYCTTTAACTCATGACATTCTCATTAATTTTTTAGTGTAAGTATCTCATGACAATACTGGGGAATATGTTTTGACAAGGTTTTATCTCTTAACTATTTAAAACATTGATTTTATGGTTATATTTTCCCCCCAAATTTACAGAACAAATAAAAAATTGAAGTGACTATTTAATATTCGAATAAAGTTCTGTGAATACTTGGTTTCAAAAATTTGTATTGTGGTAATGTTTCCTGTAAAATAACCAAGCAATTCTTACCTGTGAAGTAATTCTTGCCATGCTTTTATGGAAATCATATATGATGGGAGGCCTTCAGTTACTCTCCACAGGTGTGGCTCTGTTGCTTTAAAGAATGGTGTTGGYTTACAGCAACTGCAGAAGTGCTCTGGTGTCATACAAAATGCTTTGCAATAAGGTGCCTCTGCCTTGCAGGGGACAGAGTAAAGTCATCAAAATGAGTATTGACAACCAGCTGCATAAACTGAGTATTCCATCTGTGCACTATGAGTAAATCACATACTGTGTCCTGTYGGAAATTCTTTAAACTCATACACGTGCTGCTACCTGCTGAGTTACCCTTTGCTTTTCCTGGATAGCTGGCAGGGGTGAAGGGGGTTGCAGCTCTTTAACTCAGTTCTGTTCTTCCCAGATATGTAATGGGATGTGTGTACATATAGTTACACATACATATATGTGCATACCAACTGAAATACCTATCATTACTGTAAGGGTCCAATGCTTCTTGTTTAAAAAAAACCAAAAACATAAATCAGAGAACTTTATCATTTTATGGTTTTGGATGATACTGTTTGCAGCAGAYCATCCTGCAGACTTCTAGTCCAGCAGACTACAGTTTGAATGGTTTGGTTTCTTTTCAAGCTGGCATTTTTGCCAATGTGAGTGCTTCTAAGAGTGTTCTAAATTAGKTTTTTGTTCATGATTCAAATGAGATTCTAGAAGAGAAAGGCAAAAGCTTAAAAAAATTGGGAAAACAATTTTGTTGCAATTATTCTATTAAAAAAACTATTTTGCTGTAGTTCACAGGTCACAGGATAATTAATGAAAAAACTTAGTCAAAAAAAAAACAACAACCCGGCAGTTGGATTTTTTTTATTTTCACAATCTGTGGATTGTGCTTATGCTTTCGGTGCTTTATGCCTTAAAGAGCTGAAAGGTCATTGTGTTAAAATGTCACATGGTGAATTTGTGAGAGCAACACAGCAATGGCAAAATGTTGTGGGCAATGTGCTAAGGCAATGCATCATACCCTCAACCAGTGGGGTAAAATGCCAGTCTGTCTTTATTAACCTGCTTAGTGTTTGACACTTGYTCTAGTGGGGACCTCAGAATTGAGCAACAGTGTAATCCTTGTGACAGGGTCTCTGAGAAAGTGATATGATTTCTTTTGATCTGCTCTCCTTTCTGTGTACTTCTACCGTAGCCTTTAGTTCTGTTTCTCTAACCTTTCTGCTGGACTATKTTTTAGAAAGTAAATAGTACTTTCCTCTCCGAAGCTAATGGCTTTGGATAGAATAGTCAAAATTATTCTCTGATCTATCATTATGCAATTCAAATRCATAGAYCATTAAAGACCTGCTGCTAATGAAACAGTCTTGTTACTCTCTTTCCATGAGATCTCAGGGTCAGCTCACTCAGGGGACTCCATCTGCTGCACACGCACAAACCCAGGTTTCTACATCCTCTAGCACAGTCCTCTAAATAATGGTGTCTATTAGCACTTGGTGTGACCCTGCAGGCTCCCTGCTGCTGTTYCCTTGTACGTGTCTCCAGATAATCGTGTGCCATCGCACCCCCTGCTATTGTGTGTGTGCACACCAGCACAGCCTGTACTCATGYCTTCAGCAACTCRTGGTACCTTTCGTCCTTCAGCTTTCATGTTGTTGCCCCTAGACCCTGCCCTGATCTTTTATGATTTTTATGTCACCCTAGGAACGTGTCTGTCAAATGTCTGCTTCCTTCCCMCTGCGCCCTCCTGGCTGCCCTGCCCTCCTGCCCTGTGTCTGCAGGCAGATGTGCAAGCCCTGCCTCTAACCCGGTGTCCAACACGTCCTGGTTTCTCTGGGGCTGTCACAGTGCGGGTACCTGAGGGGAGCGCACAGCTGGGGCCAGTCTGTGCTGAGGGTGCAGCATGCTCTGCATCCCCTCTGCCGTAGGGACCACCCCAGGGCAGGTTTCTGCACTTTGCAGGAAGTGCAGGGTGGGCAGTGATTGTCAGTTTGTTTCTGTTTAAATGCAGGTGAGAGGCAGCGATCAGGGCTCACGGGAGGCGGGTGAGGCGTGGCAGGGCAGCTCAGGTTGCCTCTCCCGGCCACTCCTGCTGTGGGTGGTTGGCATCTGAGCTGCACTGCAGCTCTGCTGCAGGAAAAACCATCGCAGGAGCTGCAGCTGAACTGGCCTGCTGGGCCTCTGCTCCTTACTCCTGTCGTGGGCCCCATAGGTGACCTTGGCTAAGTCTCTTAATCTGSATATGTGTTGCTTTCCCTCTCTGTGAAATCTGGGTAATGCTATCAAATCGCTCAGAAAGCTCCCTTAAGATCTAGTCAGAAGTAGACAATATAAGAGTTAGGTTTTCCTAAKTCATCATAAATTTGCTTTCCTGTCAGTCACTACATGTGTCTTTGGGGTTCACTTTCTTTTAAGTTACTCTGAAATTAATTTCTTTTCTGGTGTCTTGCATTTGTGTAGCTGTACCTTTGAATCTTAGCACATGCCCAGTGTCTACATGTAAGCACATGCCTACTGCCCTTACTTTATAGAATAATCTTTCTTTGACTGTTGTCTGTCTAATGACTTCTATAAACTCTTTAGTTCCCAAAGTTTTCAATATAAAACTGAACACAGAAATGATATGTTGAGTGTCTGCATGAATTTTGAAGTATGTCTTCATTTTGTTTTCTTCTGAACTTGACCTATAAGGTGATGAACAGTCTTGTCCTGATGGTTTCAARTTAACTGTTCATGTATTTAAGTGCTAATGAGATAAATATGTACTTTGTTGGATTGGCTTCTGCTGGACAAAACCCATTAAAATTGAGGTCTTTTGCTACACTGAGATGAAATTCCTTTCATCCTGAAGATAATGACTGAGGCCACTGGAGCAGTATTTAAACATTTGCAAAATGGTACATTTAACTTATATCTATCAAACCTTTTGTAACATAGATGATATTGGGTGAGAGTTTTTTTGTTGGTTGTTTTGGTTTTTTTTTAGTTGGTTGGTTCTTGGGGTTTGTTTTTTTTTTGTTGTTGTTGTTGTTTTTTTTTTCTTTTGGTGGGGGATTGTTTGTTTGAGTTTTTTGGAAGACTGTTATCATCTGCAATTACCAGAGAATGTGCCTAGGATTTTTTTTTTCTATGAACTGATATGAAACTAGACACCCACCTTATATGCATCATTTTAGCCTAACACTAGTTTTTACTTCTCATGGAAAAATAGAGGTTTGTAGCACAACTGCTGACATCCTTAACTATAGTGTGCTACTAGGCACTGCCATAATACAGTACATATTTCTTTGTGAAAGAAATGAAAGCTGCAATAATAAAGCTTAACTTTATGGTATTGAAATTTGCTGTGTTTGTACCTCCAGGGAGAAAAACAATTAGAGAAAGACAATCTACCTAAATAGGCTGGGAAACTGAATTGCTCTGTCTATGCTTCATTACCCTCCCTCTTTCTCATCTCACACTTTCCACAAATAGCATGATTATGTTTACCTGACATCTTCATGCTTCCCTGCTGAGCAGGCTGAGGAAGCCTTGCAGCTGAGATCCGCAGTGCTCCCTATGGGGAATGACTGAGGGTTTTTTTGTTTAAAGGATACAATTCTTGAGCTATTTCAGCAAAGGACTTCAGTGTCCCTGCATTCTGGTAGGGAGCAGAATAAATGAAGTGCCAATGGGCATTTTTAAAAAAATGACCCTTGGCTGTTACRAGTACTATCTTGGCTGATGTTAATACATCCTTAGTTGCCCGACAGAAAGGCATGGCTTGAGATGCTAAACATCATCTTGGTGACCTTCATAACTGATAGAAAGCCTGACAAATATTTCATGARGATGCCTTTGAGCACCAAAACAACAGTCAACCCTAAGAGTGGCACTGAAATAAAATGCCCTTTTACAGATAAAAGCCTTAATAGAGAGAGAAAAGATCTGGGATGAGGCATGCTGCGAATGTTACCAAAGGGCTTTCATTGACTCCCTTGAAGAACTGAATCATAAATCCAGAACAAAAAGACTTGAAAATTATACAGGATGTCTTTATAAGGAACAGGTATTTTATTTTTCAGACTTCCCAGATAATTGAATTCAGCACTTTCCTGTTCTGAGTTGCCAAGTTATAAATCTAAATAACAAAACTACAGATAAATGGACACAATTCCTCAAATTAGAAACCAATATTACTTGGAAGAATTAATGACATTTCATTGTGCATTACCATCTACATTAATAAGCTATGACTGTATTAGTCTTAGCAGCAGCACACAAGWCTCTTTTTCTTGTAGCCTTTGGGATCTTGTTCTAAATCTAGTTTTAATCTACTGCTGCATGAGCTGCAGAACAACTGAATTTRAATTCATTTGCATTTTAGTTTGAAGCACTCAGTCAAAACAATGTTGTGAAACAACTACATACCTGTGTATTTATGTGTAAACTCTGAGTCTACGTGATTTATGCTTAATATCAGTAGYCTAAAACCCTGCTTCTTTCATTTGAGTTCAAAATGTTTGGAAAGATGTTGACTGGAACAAGGTTTTGTCTTTCTGCTTTTCTGTCTTTGAGTCTTACAGTGCACATGACCTGAACTTGCTCTTCAGGTACCAARAGCTGCTTCTGATCTCAGAGTCTTGAATTACTATTAAAGCTTTTTTCTACACTTTACAAAATGTCATCAAATTKAAAGTGTGGAATTAATAAACACACTGGCTTTTCTGCTCTTTCACTTGTACTTTCTCTTGCTTGTTAACAGCTAAATGACTAGGCAGCTGTCCTGAACGATGTTAAATTGAAATCTGCACATTTCTTGGTGTAGGGTTTTGGGGGGGTTGTTTTTGGGGGGTTGTTGTTTGTTTTGATGAGCAGCAATGTAATGGATCCCACCTTCACATTTGGGGAAAAACCTAAGGCAGGCTAGTTCATACCAGAATTACTAACCTGGATGAARGCAAGATTCCCTGTCTGCCTTCAAATTCATGCTCCATCATCTCAAAGCTAAAACCTCCTGCAAGCTTGCAATATGTTGCTGATATTACTGGCCAACARTCCTGGATCTGTTGGCAGACCTGCATTAATCATTTTGGGTGTCAGGTTGTTATGAATGGTGTGCACAGKCAGGTAGATACCTTACAGTTCATATCTCAAAGGATCCTGGAACTGATCTATTTTAGGATAAACTCTGCAGGACGTATGCAACAAACACTGTCTTTTTGGACCTCAGACAACAGTAGTGACACTGTGGTTCCCACCTCCAGAAACTCATAAGGAAATGTGTCTCAACATACCTGGAAATATCAGCAAGATAGTTACAATTCATTTCATGTGCAATGACCAGAGTCAGGCTATTGACCCCCCGTGTGTGTTACAGCAAGGGAGTGAAGGGCAGCTATGGCAATTTAATAAACTAATGTCACACAACTTGCTCTCATTCAGTGACACCTGGAGGTCTGTGCATTTCATATTACACTGATCTAGGGTCAGATCCTTCAACTGCTAATTCAAATAATGGATTTAAGAGAGAGCAGTATTATTGCAGTTTAAATTTTAAAACACTTTTATAACTGTGTAGCTTATACAAATAGTCTTTAATACATTTCTATAAACAACACAGAGCAATTTAAGGGCCCAGACTATCAGCTGTGATTTGTATGTCTGTGGCTTCTCTATTCTTAGTGCTGCTATAAACAGTAATAGCCAGTTACAGTTTCAAGGGGTTTTCATGCCAACATTACCTGGAACAGAGTGACTCTTTGGACTTATGCCCTGTCTCCTGTCTACAGTTTTTGTCTCCTAGTGCCAAGAATGTATTGATAGAAGCCAGAATTGCCTTTCACAGATTACCTTAGGCCTTGGGAACAAGCCACTTAAACAATTTTGTTACCCTTTSCCCTGGTGTGTTTCCTGTGCAGCGCAGGTTTGCCAGTGGGAAGTGTGGACTTAGATTTTTTTCTGTTCTCTGGTGGAGCTGATTTCTAAAGTTATCAGATTCCTATAGTGGGGTTCAACAGCATTTAACTTATTCCACCTTCTTATTATCCTATAAAAAATACAGAGTGAGGAGGTATTTTTATCTAAATTAACTTGTGAGACAATGCTCAACTATGCACGGAGTAATCAGCTGAGGATGTAGACATTAAGGTGGGAGGGTGAGCACTATGCAGAGGTAYGACCTAGCTCTGAAACAATGACCTCTAGAGCTACAAACCACATGGCCACCTTCAGGGTGCTTTGCTGACCCAGTTAGTCCTGGCAGAAGGCAGCACTGATGTAATTTCACTGCTTTTAGAAACCAACCTGACGCTGCTCTGTAGTGAAGTGCTCTGCCAAGTGGCTCTACCAGGTCATTCAGAAGTAGATTGAAGATTTCTGTGCTGCAGCACATTTCACTGTGCTGGTGGGTTAACCTGGAGAGTCCTTCCCAGGATTGAAAGCAAGATTCAACCTTGGGAAGGACTTTTACTGTGAGTGAAACTAGGGATTGGTTAGATGCATTGGACATTTCCAGGTTTTTTTATAGTATTAAAAAGAAATGAGAGGGTAAAAAAAAAAGGGGGAGGGGGCAGAAGGAAGAAGTGCACCTTGCCAACCTTGTTTTTTGAGAAAGAGTAATAAGTCCGTTATTAATAACCCAATAAAAAACTGTTCTGCACTAWATATATTGAGTCAGCTTTGTGATGGGTGTCAATTTGCCTGTTTCCACTGATTAAAGGAAAAGTGCAGTGGTTTACACCTGTGTTGACTCAGCACACTTGCCCTTGTAAGTAGCCTGTGATAAAATAGACAAATAAATAAAATAAAAGCACAAATCCTGTACTCTATAGATATWGCTTAAATAATTAATTATAGCTGCMGGGATAGGAGTAAATACAAAGAAAACTGCTTGCCTTTTGAAATACTAGCKAGAGCAAAGTCTTTTGTTTTTTCCTGTTTGGAGTAGCTCATAATTTCTTCCTGTACACTCTTCAAGAAGTTATAGAAGTACAAAACTGTTTAGGTTCTCCTTCATCTATGCAGTGAAGCTGACATAATTCCATAGATCTAAACATTGTCTGCATCTCCCTGTACTGAAACAAGTGTGGCCATGCAGCCCATTAAAACTGCACTTCATTTATTAAGTCAGAGGACAGCTTTGTGCTTTTAAACCCCTGTCTGGCTTCTCGGTGAGGACTCTCTGTTGHCAAGTTGCTCAGCTTGCATTAGTGCTGTGATGGAGCTGCACTTCAGCTGCATCACAAACATGACCCTTGCACCTGAGTTGTGCTGTGTGGCTCTTGAGGGCAATGCCGACTTAATGTTAAATGCTTACTGTTTATTGAGTGGTGAAATAGAGGAGGGTAGGAAAAGGGTAAGAAAATTACCAGGCTGTGTTTATGTGCATCCTATTTTCAGGAATAAGTGGCTCAGCTAAATAGAAACCTTTCGTCTGCATGGCACTGCTAGGTGGGAAAAGCCATCCATTGAGAAAAAAAAGTGTTAATTTTTGTCCTTGTAAAATCAGTGGAAAATATTTTAAAGGTTTAAATATGCCCAGAATAGTAGTGTGTAAGAAGTCTAAACTGTTATCATTTATGAATAAAAGCATAAAAAAGAGGGTGTGAAATCATATAGTTCAAGAGCTGCTATATTGGTTTAGAGCAGCAATCTCTGATCTAAACTGTCTGTACTCTGCCTGGTGTCCAAGGTGAGCAGAAGCCAAGCAGTCAGGGTGCTGAGCTGAGCTTAGCTGAGGATAGCAAAACTGTTGAGTGAGCCTTAGCMCCTTGCTAACATCATCACACAGCCCTTGAGTGTGGGCTGCATTGTACTGACCGAGTGGGATGTGGGCAGAGCTGCTCTCCCCTTGTAGCTGCCTGCAAMGCCCTTTGTTGCTGTAAGCTGATGTTATCTGCCATCAGATAAGCTCTGCCAACACAATGCTGGGGAATCTTCCCATTTGAAAGTGGTTTCAGTGCARTGAGATAAAAGTCCTTAAACTCAGAAAACTATTAGGCCCCTGAATCAGGACTGTTGAGTCTGATAGCAAAGTATTCCAAGCACTGTTTTTTTTGTCTTCCTCTGTTTCTCTCTTTACTGTTGTAAATTCAGTACACCTAAATAACAGATTTGAAATCTCACCCATGTTTAAATAAAAGRAAAAGTATTTACTGATTTGGCTGGGATTTACCTGAGGGTACTTATTACCTTTTTCCATATTTCCATTTATAATATCTGCTATAAAAGAACAGCACTATGCTGCCCAATAGGGTCACAGTAGCTATAAGAAGTAACTTTTTCCAACCCCAAATACATGTTACCTGTAAATAATTACAGAAAACTTGCATCTTGTCCTAGGATATCTGCCCTTTCCTCCTCTGATAGTGTTGCTGCCAGCATCTTTCTTCATTTTTGTTTCTCTTACTTGCTRTCTAATAGGATTGCAAAAAGCAGCTGGGAAAGTGACCCCACTTCTCTGTCCCAGAAGCCACTGGAGGAGTGAAGATTTGGATGTAGGAAGCCTGTAGTCTTCATTGTAAACATGGTTTCATTTTAAAATGATGCAATATCTGCAGCATGGAAGACATTTTCTTCCTGCAAGGTGGCAATGAGATTTCCATGTGCATAACATTCTGTGGAAGCTTTCCAGTCCTCAGAAAAGGAAGGCAAAGGCATGGCAAGASAGCAAAGATGAACAGATGGCTCAAGGATAAATGCTGTGAGGAAAGTCTGAGGAAGTCTGACCATTAGGAAGCATTCATGGAACAGGAGTTCCTCTGGATGGATGGACTCCTCTGAGTGGMTGGGCTAGTACCTTTCTGGGGGTGAGCTAGGCATGGCTGGTAAACATACTTAAATCAGCAGATGTGGCAAAATAAAGAACATAWAACAAAGGGTGAAGATACTGGAGARTAGTAGGATGATCMGGGGAAAAGCAGTAGTTCTTGTGTGKCAKGATGAGATAGATGCAGYGGAGAAAAAATYACGAGCTGTTTCTTTAYTGGGTTTCAAAACTAASTGAAATGTTTTTGTAATGATGCAGGACAAATGGGTGAAAAGGTGGAAGGAAGAGATTTGCTGATGGAAAACGTGAACTTGAGTGTCAAGGGTAGCAGAAATACGGATTCACAGTACATGTACTGTGGGGTACATTATATAAAGGAACAAGGAAAATAGAGATCCTGGTGTGTGCTAATACAGGAATAGATTGTAAGCAATGCCACCCATCTGGGTCAAAATCACTTGCAGCAAGAAGATGAGAGCATTACAGAAGTTTCACTCTAACAATTATAGAGRCATAAATGATGTAGGTGACAAAGACAAATCAACTAAATTTAGCATGRCTTTGAGAAGAGTTGATATTTCCTGGAGCCTGTAAGGTCTGTTGCAGACAAAKATGCTCTAGTCTTTGTGAGAACCTAGAGAGATATTAAATGAGAACAGAAAGCTTACAAAAAGTATATATTGGAAAATAAATCTATGTTTTTTTCTGGAGAGCACACATCTTATGAGATCTGCTCTCGGTCTTACTTGTGGAGGAAATTAAAACAAGCAGTGAAAGACACCTGTGTGGGTGGAAAAGAAGGGGTAATGACTAGAGGTARAAGTTTGATATGACTCCAAAGCTAAGTGAACCAGTTGCCAAGGAAATCCATGAGAATGATTAATGAGAATGTTGTAGCACATGAATGCAGAGATGGATTAGGAAGTCAGCACTACTAAATCAAGAGCAAAGCTGCAAAAGTTGACACCATCCAGTTCATGGGAAACCTACACAATCTTCATTCTGGAACTGGGACAGAAGGGCATAAAATCACAAAAAAACCCCTCATTTTCTTTCTTCCAGCCTTCTTCTTTGGATTTGGTTTTATGTAGTCTTTTGCTACACGGGCTTTCAATTGAGTTTTCTTTCACCAGCTGATCTCTTTTCCATTAATTGAAAAGGAGCAAAGCCTGTGGGTTATGTAAAAAATTARCAACTCCTGGATTATACTTCAAGAGAACCAGTATGAAAAATAACCAACCTTCTTGAAATCTTCCTTGAAACCAGTATCTGATTTCAAAACATCATCTTACAATAGAGTTCGTAGACTAAGAGAAAGCTTTTAAACTCAATGCTTGTTTCAATATCATTTTGTCTTTAGCGATATAATTTCCGCCTAGATTCAGAGTTATGCAGCTTTTATATATCTCCTCTCATTCTCAGACAGATCTTGATCAATCTAAGCAAGCCTAACTTACCTGAATTTTTGTTCCTGCCTTTCTCTGAGCGCTGTTATTACACACTGTGGTTCRCTGTTCTTGAGCTACTACAGTCATACCCGTGGCAAAACATTTCCTAACCAAAAGTATCCCCTTTCTCAGAGTTAACATGACCACCCCCAGGCCAGCAGAGTGCTGTTTTATGAGAGTCACTCACTTGGACTGAAATTTATTCTTTTCTAAAAGGCAGGCTCAAGCCTCTGGGCTCGTGTAACCTATTTGCAGYGTGTTGGGCTTGGGCTGACCCTCTGGAATATTTTCCTCTCTATCTTTCAAGCAGGGACTATACATTTTTTTTCTGCATATGCACTGCATGTCTCACACACATTTCCTAGTACTGGTTACTGTAACTGGAATATGAAAGGTCATAATGTCCTGGTTCCAGCCAGGACAGGGTTAATTTTTGCAGTAGCCAGAAGGGGCATGGCTAGGACACAGAGGTTATTCTGTACCATCTCTCAACATTGCCAGGGGCTAGTGGGGGCAAAGGTCCCTTCCAGTCACATAACAGGGTAGTGCCAGTTCCAGGATGAGCAATTGCTTGTGAATTGTTTGTCTCTCTTGTACCCTTTGTTATTGGTACCTGCAGCTGCTACTGTTCATTTTGTTGTTCCATTGCTGTCTCCAGTAAATCTTTCTTATTTCAACCCATGRTCTTTACCTTTTGTGCAGAGGAGGGGAGTGGGGGAGTCAACGGGTGGCTTGAGATTTGGAGTTTTTTGGCAGGAACACTGAAYTGAGGACTGCCATTCCTAAATCAAAACAGAATATTGCAGCACTTTATGCATAGAGGATCTTCTCAGTGGCTGGGGGTGGGACATTTGACATTTMTGATGGAAGAAAGGGTATTTGACAYMRAAAAACCCTCTGAGACTGTAAAGATATGGGTCTACAAAACAGAGGTATCAACTTTATCCACGSTGATAAGGTCATGGCATAGGTTATGGAGTAGGTTAGGTTGGTGTCCCTCATGGCAACACATATGTGTTCCTGGATTTACTTAGGAAAACATTTACTTGCACTCTATCAGCTTCCTCATGTTCAGGTGCATTCTTGTAAATGTTTGTCAAAACCAATTCATTTTGTGGTTGAAGAATTTGAAGTCACACAGCAGTTTTTACGATTTAGGATGTCATTTTCTCATAGAGAGCTGCATAAAAGTTCATYAGTGGTTTAAGTCACTTAACAGGAGATGACCAGGTGTGTGGTACTTAAAAAAAATACTAAGGTATGTTTGGCTAAAACGTTGTCAGGCTCTTCTGCTGCCTCTACCTCTTCTCAGACARCAGCACATAAGCATGTGCCCACATGCCTGGGTACGAGAGGGAGAAAGATAAAGAYACTTCCTTTGTGTTATGGCTGAAATCCAATGTTTTATCCCCAAGAAATGTAGACCAGGGAAAAAGAAGCAGAGTTKTTTTTTTCAACAGCTAAAAGGCAAAATAAGAAATGTTATTTTCAATTTTTTAATCCGAAAATAAGTCTCCTTCTGGACCCTACAGACTGTGTGCATTTCCACACATTTATCCCCAGCTCTCACTGATCTTTTTTCAGAATTGTGTTTTGTAGAAATGATGTGGAAATGCYCGAGAGCTCTGCTGGGTCAGGAGCTGCCACAGCCATGGAGGGAGGGAATCAAGCAGGCAAATTTATGACAGTTTGACATTTCAGATAATAGAGGTCAGTCCTTCAAGTCGCAGTCCCCCTGAGATGAGTGGGTTTCTGCCGGTGAATGTGGGAAGAGCTGGTACCGTAAAATTGTCCCTTTGCCGCAAGTGAAGCATGCGGTGATAGGCTGGAAGAAAAGAATTCCTTTCATTATTGCCAGGCAAGTTCTGCTCTCTTCCTGATGTGGATGAATGATCCCATTCATTTCAGCTGTTGTACCTGCTGCTGGAAGAGGAGCAGGGTTTGAATTCCTAGAATCAGGCATAATGTTGTGAATGAACTGGAATGAGATGTATTCATGCATYGATATGCGAGGCTTCCCCTTCTTGCTCCCTCACAGCTGAGGTCCTGATGGACKCCTTTCTGTGAATGCTGTTTATGACATCTGAGACCAAAGAAATTTAGTCCACTTATTAACAGGTTTTGTGCACTTTTTCAAATGAAGATTCGACACTGCTGCATCTTTAGAAGTACTGATGGGCCCTGTCCGTGCTAAGTGGTTGCATCTCTGTGCCTCAGGCACTCGTGCTGGCAGTTGCAGGAGCTAATAGGATGCAGTGTGATAACAGGGTTGGTGTGAGGTTTATAGTGTAATATTTGCTAACTGTTTTGAAACTGGGACCTGGGAGTTGCTCTGGAAGAGCAAATAAATTAGTATTTGTGTAGTTGTTTTCATTAAATGTAATGAGAACCTTTTTATAATTGTATGATAATATCAAATTTAATAAACTATATTGGCCTTTTTTTTCAGAACTAAACAAACTAATGACARTTCTCAAATTAGAAATATGGCTTTATTTGTTTGGGTTTATTTAATTAAAAGTAGATTTTTTTTTCCATTTCAGTTTGTTCTTGGAACTTCTACTAAAAGTGGAACTAATTTRATTCTAATTAAAATGTCAACAGCTACTCAACTTATGTTCAAGTGAGAACTGCCATATTTCTTAAATATCTATTTTTGGATTAACAGTGGAGAAAATAAAAGTCTATAGTCTAATATCTGTAGAAAAAGAGGTGAAAATTAACTCTATGTTCACTTGACCTTCTTTATGTCTGGACTGAAATCTTTCTTCCAYAGAGAGTTAAGAAACAACATAAAGCTTTACTGTGATGTAACACAGTAGTAACTTGCTATAAAGAAACAAGAAATGAAAGGCAGGTAAAAATGTGATTTACATTAAGGTGAATGAYAGCAACAGCTGCAGTAGCTCCTCCTGCAAAAATATGGATTGATTGCCCTGGTCTTTGAATTTCTGTAGATGGTAATCATTAAATTTAAACATGTGAGGATTGAATCTAGAGGAAATTATCAACCCCTTTTCCGACTGAAGACAAAATATTTTATAAATCTTGTGGGTTTTTCTTTCTATAAATGAAACTTGCATGTACAAACCTCTGTTTAATGTGCCACTTCCTTTATGATTCCTTATGAGAAGCAGTCTTCTGCTTAGTTGGATTCTTTGCCTTGGAGCCAAGAACGTGCCTGCAAAAGCTGAAATATGTATCTGCAAGATAAAAGTGAGAGACTCTTGCCTACTTTCTTGTGGCTAATATGGGAAAATAACAAGGGTGTATGTGAAGTAAATACACAATATTTGCATTGTAGATATGTTTATACATCACAGGTAACTGTGCAATACCTCTTTCATGAAGGATAAATGAAAATCTCTGAACATGTTTGCAAACATGGTGGTTCAGGGAAAAGGATACTGAATCTTCTTTCTAGCTGGACTATGGATCCTCAAGGTCAAACAGCCCAACCACAACTCTGCAGGTATCTAAGTCTTTAGACATCCTGTGTTACTCAGGGCAAAGTTGACTCTTTCCATAAATGTGGACTTCTATCCGGCCTGGGAGGAAAAGTATGGGGTTGCTCTCTGAAYCCTCAATTCACACATGTATTTTTATTTTGTAGAAGGTTAGTTTGCTACATTACAACCTACTTGTATACACACCTTTAACTTGTGTGATCCCTCTAAAAATTATTTTATCTCTCCTCTTGGCCTTAAAAAAAAAAAAAAAAGAGAGAGAATTATGATGTTCAAGCAATGAAATGGAAGAGCTAGGGAAAGAAAAGCATTCATTTCAAGGAGCTCCCCTCTTTCCCTACTACCCTCTACTGCTAGCATCCCCTCTGTGTCACCCAGCCCTCACAGCCAGGTGGGTTCCAGGGAACAATGAACACCATGAACAATACCCATGTCAGAGTTTCATTCAGTATTTTGTTGGATCATTGTTGCTTTCAGGGCAAATTAAAATTTTCAGGAGTTCTTGACATTTTCCAGAAAGAGGAGGTAAGGATAAGAAGGAATTAGGGAAACTAGAGTTCTTCTATTTTGTAAACATCTCCAGATGACATCCCAATGGTGCCTTAATGGCTRCACATCAGGAATTTCCTATGGGGGACTTAAGTAAATTTACAGACTCTTCAAAACTCAGAAAGCTTAGAAAAATTACGAAATTAGGATGAGAAAGAGCAAAGCTTGGAAGAACTTAATGTTTCTTATGGAAGTCTGTGTGATTCCAAAGCAAAGCCACAAAATTCCCTTTAGATTAGCTGCCATCTATGGGTTACTAATGTCTGTCAGTCTGTCTAACAGTCCTTGACTTTTATGCAGTTCAGTGTAGTGTTGAGGTTTGTTTTTCTTATTGTCCCCTAGCAGCAATTATTTGGGGAAAATGTTCTTGACTATAAATATTGTTCCTGTAGTTTTACTGCTTTTTAACACAAGTTTCTGTGATGGACAACCAGAATCCCAGTGACAGACTATTTCTTTTGCAGTTCTTGAGAATTTTTTCCTTGTTACTTGTCTCTGCCTGATCTTGTCTGTAATTAATATCCATACTTGTTAAAAGTTTATTAGCAGAACACTGTCATAYATCACAGCCACAGTTTTGCTCTGTTGCATTGATAGTCCTTCAATTAACTTCTATTTTTTAAAATGTGACATGCATGATATTCTGTGTGCTTACTCTGAAAAAAAGATTTCAAAGAGAAGAGAAAAGATGTTATATATTTGCCTTCATTTGTTACAGTGGAACTACAAATGAAGAAGGGAAAAAGTATAATTTTGCTTGAGAATATTGTTAAATCTCACAAAAACATTGATTATCATCTACGTGTACAGAAGGGAATGAAATTAGTCTGACATAAATTTGTTTTGCTCAAAAAAATCCAGCAATGTTGAGGTCAGGAGTTTAAAATTCAGGCCTTATTCACAGCTCAGCTGAGTTTTCTTACTGGCCATAGTGCTGGCTGGATGAGGCTCAGTCAGGCCTTTTTTTTTTTTTTTT